>JAKWJD010000943.1:0-50428 GCA_027705065.1 Solanum peruvianum | reverse complement strand
ATTGAAAAATAAGGGCAAACCTATGGGTGAATACATACATTGTGTTTATAAGTGTGAGTGTGAGCGTTGCATCAAATTCTTAATAGTAAGTTGATAAATCTACATGTGTGAAAATTGAATCATTATTTGTGTAAGGGCATGTAGATACTTTTTTTGGGTTTGAACTTGCATTAGTAGCGCGTATTCTGAGCTCTAGAATCTTTGGTAATGTTGTGTTAAAACTTGAATGTTTCAGTATACCGTTGAGATATGCATGAGTATTTGAGTCTTGTTTTGTATATTCATGATTGAGTCTTGTGTAGCACTATTTGAGACATCCTACTGGAATGGCTGAAATTGAATTTTACTTGAGGACAAGTAAAATATTAAGTTGGGGGTGTTGATGAGCCCGCAAATTGGACTAATCTAGGGAAATATTTTAGTGAAAAAAATTTACTTGATTGTGTATTTTATATCAATATCTAATAAGAACTCCAAATTATAAGGTGTTTTAAGATTTGGTACGAGCATGTACATAAAGGTGCGAAATGGAGTAAAAGAGTTGAAGATGCAAAGGTGCGCATCACCAAGCACACTTCGCAATCCACTATATAGCAACATTACACCTTCTATTACAACACGTGATCCCTGACTAATGTGGATCAAAAGTCGACGAGAAGAGCAGTCTGCACATCACCGATCACTTGCATGAAGCAGAATATTCCGCCTAAGAATCGAAAAAAAAACAGGAAAGCATCGTGTAAGCGGCAATGGACCGAATGAAGGGCCAGTGTACAATCACTTGTTAATCACGACTTAATATGCTAAAAAGATTCTCCAGCACATTGTGAAGTTTATATAGAACTCTTATATTAATTAGATACAAAAAAATAAGAAGTGAAACATTCTACCACCTTATATTTTAGTTTAGAAACTTTGTTCTTGTGTTTTTCTCTCAAGTTTTGAGTGTGGTTTGTAGAAGCTTGAAGAATGAAGTTCTTCTTTCAGTTTTGAAGTGGGTCTTATCCATTTACCTTTCTTTGCTGCTTTTAAGGTTTAATCTCTTATACCCACTTGATTTCTTTATCATATTAAGTGTATTTAATTATAACTTGATGTGTGCTAAAAGCCACAATCTTGGGGTGTGATTTAGGAATTATGGGTTGATTAATTTGTTGGGTCATGTTTGCTTGTAGCTTAGATGACATTTTTAATAGTGATTTCACCTAGTAGTTCTGGTTTGATCTAATGGGTTTATAATTGCAAATACAAAACTACCCATCTTTTTTTGACTTGCTGGAGGAGGGGTATGTGAAACTAAGACTACCAGACTGATCTCCTAAGGAATGGGTCGACATGAGGTCCAATCGAGAGGGTGAGCCCTAGTCCATGTCCGAGCACTCCCGTTGAATGTTCAAGTATGGATAAGGCATAGGATGGATAGTTTATATGAGTAGGTGTCTTATAGGAACCCATTTGATATGGGGTAAGTTTGCCCGAGTGAGAATATGCTCTCACTTAAAGTTTAGCTTAGTCACCACTGTCTTGTGAAATTAGCTACCGAAAGCATGACCCACCACTTGTATCTTCATATATTACTATCACAACCAACGAACTATCTCCCATACTTGTTTTTCAAAAAAAAATCGCTATTCTACTACTTGTGACAAAGCCCTTTTAATATTAAAAAATTTCTAAAACTACCACTGTTTGGGAAAGAATTCTAAGGAGCTACTACTTTCACTACCACTCATTTAAGACACGACCCCAACCCTTGGTTGTGTTACTAAACTATCTTCAATTCGTAGACACTCAGATTGTATACTAGTGTCATTGATCACGAGCATATAAAAAAATTATCACATCTCAAATGGGATATAAATCATAGAAGAAAAATTTAGGCAACTCATGTTCTTAATAGCAATCAAATTGATGTTACTAATCATAGAGGAAATTATATGATGAAACAAATTTATACTATTTAATTAGTAATCATAGTTATGTTTGCGATAATAACATCCCGCAATTAACATTAACCATTAATTTTGTGGGATGATTTTGAATTTTTATAATTAGTCACATTTCAATAATTATAAACTAACAATTATTCATTTGATTTGTATTTGGATACACTGGCTTTGCATATGACAATGATTTCCTTTAGTTTTTTCAGTTTTATCACCATTTACATTCAATCTTTTTGTGTATATTTTAAATTTAAAGTGTATCTAAACATGTAGTTTTTTAATGTTATCTCATTTATATAATTTAATTTGTATAGTATATTTTGTATAACTGTTTAAATTTCATATGTTTATGTTTGTATCAATTCGTTATTTTGAGCATGCTCATTGAGACCTTATATTATTCAATTATACAAACATAAGTAAAATATACAACTTACCCGTGAATTAAAAAACTAAAATGCCACTTATACAAATTATAGCCCTGTCTGGCTTGCCTCTCTCCTCCCTTTCTCAACCTTGGTTGTCTCTCTCCTGCCCTCCCAAACTCAATTGCCTTTCTCTTCAATTTCTCAATCTTGCTAGCCAGATTTACAAATACCTATGTATACCAGTTACATATATACAATTATTCAATTTAATACAGATACAATTACAACTCTCTACCCTCTCTCGCTCGCCTCTCTCATCCCTCTCTCAATCACGATCGCCACTCTACTTCCTATGACATGTAGCTATAATCATAATCTGCAAACTATACCTATGGAGCATAATTATATTATTTTTGAGTGGTTGTATACAAAAATCTCCTAAACATAAATACAACTATTGATGAATCAATAGAAAAAAAAATCGATGATTCTCAATTCGGTTAAAGCTCTGATGTATATTCTCCTTTCATCAAAGTCATAAGTCGAGGCCCCTTCCAAGAAGAATTTTTGGGGCTATTTATAAGTGGGGGAAAAAGACGTAAAAATATTAACCAAACCCATGAAGGATTAGGTAAAATTTGGATTTGTAACACCCCAGAAATTTTCAAACTATGACTCGAGTTATTCTTCGTAGTGAGTGAGATTTTACCAACGAATGAAGAACTTCTAATGTTTTAAGTCACTAAATGTAGTACTTGAGCTTGAATAAGAACTAAATTTGAAATAGAAAAAATCTTAAATTTTGCAAGTTAAGCTAATTTGAGTTTGGGTCGACCTCAAACGCCCATAAATCCTATATTCCCATTAGTCTGGTGTTCTACAAGATTATGTAGGAAATATCTTTCAAATTCCACTGTGTTTGTCCAGTTTCGAGTTTGTAGAGAGATAAGTTCATTCAAAGGTTGGTTGTCTTGATAAGAAAAGTCAAAAAAGGATTTTACAGGGGTATTTTTGTCTTTTCCGTACCAAATTATATTTTATATTTTTAGCAATGCTTCAGATGTCTAATATGATTGGGTTTAGATATATAATCCTAATATAGGCCTAGGGTTCTAATTGAGTGTTCAATAAGTAAAAAAAGGGAAAAAAGGAGAGGATCAAGTGTTCGTCGAGATTCTTGCATTTTGTTTCGGATTTTCACCATGGATTTAATCCTTAAGAGGTATTCCTTCTTCCATAGTTTTGGATTTTTTCACCAACACGCCAAACATATTTTTCAGCGTGATTTTAGTCTAAAAGTAGAAGTATTTAAGTTCTAGAGAAGTGTTCTTGAAGTTCTTTAAAGATCTTGTTTATTGGGGTTTTAATGATTTATTAAGATGAATGTTATTGTTATGACTGGATTAGTGTGTACCTAGGTTGGGAAATTTAATCTAAAGAAAACTTTTAAAAATAAATCCAGTAAGAGAGATTTAGGATAACAGAAGAGAGGAGAATTTTTCGAACATGGCGTTAAGAGAGGCTAGCACGGCGCGCCTCAGAGGCACCCAAGGGGATGGGACGACGCCCCTGCAGTGCACCCATATGCCTCTTCTGATTTTAGTGTAACACCCCAAAAATCTTCTGACCTAGACTAGAGCCTTACATAATAAACAATGATAATTCTAGGCTGAAAAGAATAGGATTAACTTGGTGTGGAAGTATTGATGCCTAAACGTCAAGAACCGACCTTGACGTCAATTTACTAGTACGCTAAGCTAGTGAGGTGCTACTACTAGTTATGTGGTTCAAAGGAATCGTTTAGGGCTTAACCATGAAAAATATGATGGTTATGTGTTCACAGACCTAACAAGTTATTAAAGAGGTCAAGCCCATTGGAGGAGTGCCTAGCTTAAGGGGAAAACCAAGGCCAAGAGAAAAGTCTTCCCAAAAGAGAGGCTACTGCCTCAAGCTCAACGGGCGAGACCATAACCGTGGTCAATTTCACGACCCGCCTAGTTAGTGATACGCTCAAACTTACTTCTCAAATGAGAAGTAAAGCGGTCGTGTCAAGTAAATAACCCAACTAGTGAGGTTGGGATCGTTCCCACGAGGAAAATAGTCTAGACTTAACTTTAACTTGTTATACTATTGTTCGTTGATGACTTCCTTAGAAAGTAAAAGCATAAAAAGGGGGTTTTGTATTTCCTAATGAGTAAAAATAACTAGTGAACTTGACAGAGACACTTAATAGCTTTTAATTTTGGGTTTTAATCATTAATCAAAGTAACTAGGTTTACATGTTCCCCCAGGTTCATAACTTGATAATTCTAACTATAACAATTCTTTCCTAGTATCTTGCATGCAAAGTGATAAATTATGTATTTCTAAATCCTTGGTCCGGCATCTAGAAAATGTCACTCCGCCCTTGGTCCGGCTACATGTGTTGCTTTCCTAACCCTTATCTTTACCTCATATAAGCATCGTATTCGATATTTTACTAAGTTATTACCTCGTACCAATCAATACTAGCCTATTAGATAGTATACACTAAATCTATGTTAATAATTCTTTTCCTATTATCTACCTCCTTGGTCCGGCAAGTAGCATTAAGGCGAGTTCTAATGTTGATCATCCGTTAAAAAGACTTCTAAGTGAAAGAATTATTAATACATGCAAGACACTATTCTAGAATTGTTATTTTAGCTAGGGTTTATCTCATTATTTGCTTATGGTTCCCACATCCTAGTTATGGAGTTTAGTTACTCATAGCCATAAACACAATAGTCAAATATATTAAATAAGAATTCATGTACTTACTTCAATGAGAAAGAATAAAGTCCGAAAATTTGCTTGATTAATCACCAAAAATCACTTGTAAGAATCTCCAAAATCACACACTAATACACAAAGTCTAATAATATGATGTCTAATCTAGCAGAGTCTAACCTCAAAAACGAGGTTTTTTGAACTATTATAAAAAAATAAAAACCTAATTAAACAAGGATTCTAATTACTGGAAATCTGCCAAAACGCGACTGGGTCGACGGACCGTCGTGGTCGCGATGGACCGTCATGGACTCCGTCGTCCATACTTGAGCATTTCTTCTGCTGCTCTCTTATAGGCCTCGACAGCAAGTGTGACGGACCGTCATAGGCACGATGGTCCGTCGAGGGTCTTCGTTTCAAAATACTTCAACTCTTGGAATCTGGGTACTGGGATCACTTCTCTGATCTTCACGACGAACCTGCAGAACGGACCGTCATGGCCATGACGGACCGTCTCAAGCTTCGTAATCCCACACTTGGTCAGACTTCCCCATCTTCCTTCAGCAGCTGCACTACGCTGCCACCTACGGACCGTCACAGGCACGACGGACCGTCATAAGCTCCGTAGGTGGTCTCTTCTGTATTTTTTCGCTCAAAAATCTCCGCATTCTGCTCTGGACAGATTTCCTGCAAAACAAAGAGAAACTTATATCAAAATTAGCACAAAAACGCTTTCGGACACACTAAACTTAAGGGAAAAGTATTAATTATACCGTGAAACCACGGTATATCAACACCCTCAACATAAATTCGTTGTTTGTCCTCAAGCGACGCACTATGACTCACTACACAATCTTTGTACAATAGTATTATGTTTTATCCTTTGCAATCATTTGGCTATCATCCCGATTAATCTCATCAAATCTACGCATGCTATCACTATTAAGTTTGAATTTTGTGGGATTAGAACATGACACAGACTCACCATGCACTAACACCTATCCTCTTCAATTTCTCACCGAGGTGCTAACAATTCCGGTATTGCATCTAGGTCCTCACTTCAAAACAAAATCCCTCATTTTTCACAAAATGATTTCAGTTTGAGTATAAAGATTACTTTTCAACACTCGCTCTCAGAACAAAGTCACACTCATTCATACCTATTGCCATAAGCTGCCCTTATTTCACTGCCTAAGTTGGCTATACAACCCTTAGGATCACGATAGGACTTTCTTAGCTTGTAACATAGGCTCAGAGTCAGGTAGGGTATATTTGTATACATTAGTGACTTTTTCCCTCCTTGACATATCAGCTAAACCTTCCACTTTCTATCACTTTATCCGCCAGTTTCTCCCATTCTTTGACCTGCTATTTCCCTTCTTTCTTCATTTGTGTAAGTGACTCTTTTTTCTTGTTTGTAATTCTTGTATATTCTTTTTTTTTTTTACTTTCTTTCAACGAGTTCTGAGTCACTTCACTTTTGTTCTTTCTATCTCTTTTGTTCTTTCAACCCCACTTCCGGAGCATTGCTCAAAACAGCCACCCTCAACTCATGGCTTTGCCATGAGTCAGGTACACAATACCAAAGTTGGGTCAGGGCCATACGAAGGTTGTCTATGCATTAGCCACCCTCACTTATGCTTTTGGCATAAGCTGAGGTGCACATGTCAAGGAGGGACCAGGGCCAACATATTGTTCCCAGAAAAGATCAGTTGGGTGAAAAAGAAAGGTCTAATTTTAAGCTCAAGTATTTGGATCAAAGAAGGATAACTTTCATTTGGTTTCTTTGTTTAGGCTAGAAATGGGCTATTTTGAATAAGGGCCTATGATCCTTTCCTAATTGTCTAATAAAGCTTACTTTTAGCAGGACTAACCAGGCAAGTTCTAGCTCAGTACCAATAGTGGACTATTCAAATTTCCTCACACTCACTTGACATCTCATCACTATACCAGATTATCAGACACCTAGTTCGACTTGAAGATTTAGGGTAATGCAATGGTGTAACTCTATTTCATGTTTAGAGCCACACAATTATCAGTTACTACGCCTAGTCATGCAAACATTTTCTAGTTTTATCAGGATATCATTTTAGCCATCATGCTTCAGAGTTAAACTATGTACAAAAGATGTAACGTGCCTGTTAACAGAAAAAGTAATCAGTCTTTTGGGGAAAAAGAACACAGGCAAGAAAACCCCAAAAGAGGATGTGAGTTGGGCTACTCAGACTTCACCCTAACACTCACTTTCCATTTACCCCACCCCAAATAAAAAAAGCATGCAATTGTCCCCAATGCATAAAAAATCTAAATATTAGAGTGGTAGGTGAAGCAAACCTGTGGCGCATAGCGCCGTCGATCAGCAAGCTGGTGGGTCCGGTTCCAGAACCCACATCCTCTGAAATCTGGACCACCCTCAGTGGTGTCCTCAGCAACAACCGCACCATCAGTAGTGCCTCCTGCTGTCTCTACAGTGCGGGAGCTAGACGCCCCAGCCGCTATCTGCGATGCTCTGATTTGGTGTGCCTCCGCCTCAGCAAGTGAGGCTCTCCTCGCAGCCTCCATCTCTCGGCGCTCCTTCTTCCTTGCTCGCGCCTCATCCTCTGCTCGACCCCCTACGCCTCTTGGCACTCTCTGAAGGGGGAGGTGGTGGAATTTCAGAAGTAGTAAACAGAGCCGCCAATACTGTGTCCTCAGCAGGCTCGACAGAAGGGGCCTCAGAATCGGCACCCTCGCCGCTAGTATCGTGGCGATGTCTGAACGAAGACTGTCGACTGCAGCCTGAAGAGTCGAACATCTACCGGAGGGGCTGGTCGAGCTAACACTCTCAACTCAAAGGCATCGAGGCGCTGGTTAACCTCAGCAATCTTCCACTGCATCTTCCTCTCCATACGCGTCAGACTCAGTAATAGACTTCTGCATCCACGGCTGGATATGATGCAGAAGAGTGGCCATTTGTGCCTCAGTTTTTGGACCCTAGCAAGCGGGGCCAGTAACGGTTAGAGGGGCTGTGCTACTACCGGGATAGACTCGACCGGGGTAGTGTAGTGGATGCCTGTGTAGCTGTGCGGGCCTGGGCTACCGAATCTACAAGATCATCAGCAAGAGGGGGCATCTCTGGACGGGGCCTCTGCGTGGCGCCAACTCATTGGCCTCATCTCTGATGAGGCCGACGTCAACGGTGCCCTGCGGGGTCTTCAACTGATCTATGTGCCATATGGGCACACCTGCAGACCTGCAAAGGGCAAAGATCATACACGGAAGGGGTAGGTAGTAGTGACCTTTAATGCCCTCTCGTGCATGACTGCCTGGAGAAGCCATGCGAAGTCCACCTCGAAGCCGGCTATCATCGCCGCCATCAACACTGCTCGATCCCAGGTGACATGTTATCAGAAGCTGTGGGGAAAGGCAGTGACGGACGAGCAGCCACAAGAACTTTGCAACGAACGTGAGGTTGGACTTCTTGATGGCCCCCTTCATCAGTGACCCAATCGGCACCCTCTCCGTCGACTGATAGGTGCAGGGCCATCCACCTCTTGGTGGTCTCTCTCAGTGCCTGCAGCGCAAGAACTGTCCATCCTTTACTATCTGCCAGCGATAGTCAAACTCGGCAGTGATGGGGGTCCGCGTAGCATCTGCACTCTCGCCGTATAGGAACCGGCAGATAGCTGGCGGGGAAATCAACCTGCACGCCTCGGACTCGAACCTGCTCCAGTGGGGCCTGTTTAGCGGGAGAAGCCCGCCTATCGATCTGTGATCGAGAGTCGCTACGTAGGATGCGTAGAACTCTCGGACCACTTCCTCACTGTATCGTCCCAACGGACGGGCTGTCCACTCTAAGCGATGCCTGGTGAATAGTGTGGGTCTATGATGGGGAACCGGTAAGGCGGATCTCATCGCTGACTCCTGTAAGTACTCGCCGTCCAAGGTGAGTCGAGTCATTACTCCTTTATCAGTCAGGAATTTGGCGTCGGAGTAAACTTGAAACTGGCCTTCGACACACCACCGGTTTGGCTGGTCAGAGGCTGGGGTGGGGACCTGGGCTGGTGCGCCGGATGTAGAGTCTGAACTGTCAGCCTCATCAGACGAGGCCGACGCTGCAGCAGTGGCGGGTGCGGGAACCTCAGCAGAGCCTGAAGCTTCCTCGGACCATGATACTCCTAAGGAGCCAGACGCTCCTTCCTCATTTGTGGCTGACCCAGAGGGTGTGCCGGTCAGTGTGCGCTCCTCATCAGACTGGGAGGCAGTGACTACGCCGGACGCCACAGTCTTGGGTGTGGCTCTGGGGGCACGTGCAGCACGGGAAGGTGCGGAAGTGCCTGGGGGCACATATTCAGGGTCCCGCTATCATCAGAGCCGATGATCAAGCGTGCAGACGGAGCGACAGACTTAGATCGCCCGCGTGCGTAGGTGCGGTCTTGCTTGGGTGCCATAGTAGATAGTACCTGTAAAGGATCAATATTAGTATGAGTAGTGGCAAACACACAGGCAAGCCCATACGACATAAATCATTGAAAATAGTGTGTTAGTGATATTGAAACTGTATCACACGACGAGCCAGATGACGGCTCGTCGTGGCTATGACGGACCGTCATGAGGTCCGTCGTGTTGTACTTAGTCTATGTATATATAAAGAACCCTGAAAGAGGGGTCTCTGACCATCATGACGGTCGAGCAGGACGGACCGTCGTTGGTACGACGGTCCATCGTAAGAGTCCGTCGTAGGACACTTAGAAAATGTTGGGATACCCTTATCAGAGGGGTCTCTGACCATCATGATGGTCGAGCAGGACGGACCGTCGTCGGTACGACGGTCCGTCGTAAGAGTCCGTCGTAGGACACTTGGAAAATGTTGGGAGACCCTTAGCAGAGGGGTCTCTGACCGGTATGGCGGTCATGCAAGACGGACCGTCGTGAGTACGAGGGTCCGTCACAAGTGTCCGTTGAACGACACTTGGGAAAAAAATGGAGACCCTTAGGAGAGGGGTCTCTGACCGGTACGACGGTCTTGCAGGACGAAGTCCGTCACAAGTGTCCATTGGAGGACACTTGGAAAAAAATGGAGACCCTTAGGAGACGGGTCTCTGACCGGTACGACGGTCATGCAGGACGGACCGTCGTGGGTACGACGGTCCGTCACAAGTGTCCGTTGGAGGACACTTGGAAAAAAAATGGAGACCCTTAGGAGAGGGGTCTCTGACCGGTATGACGGTCTTGCAGGACGGACCGTCGCGAGGACGACGATCCGTCACATGTGTCCCGTAGACAGGAGTGCTAGGGATTGGCAACGGACCCTACGACGGTCCGTCGTGGCTACGACGGACCGTCATCGGGTCTCGTTCTGAATGACAGAGACAGAACTGTAGGTACCCTAAGCAACCCGATGAACCCACATGGTCTTGTAGTGTTGTGGACCTATATGTGTCTATCCCAACTACCTAGGAAACTATTAATGCGAAATCACCTAGGTCTAGGTTGTTAACATGGCAAATTCAAACATTTGAGCCTAGGTTTAGACATAATCATATAAGGGAAACAAGATACGACTAAGAACTAAGCTAATACTAACTAATAAACAAAAAACACAAGATAAATGAGTATAAATAGAGACACATACCTTGGAAATGTAGAAAAAGCAAATGGAGAATGATTCAGATGGCAAGGTAGACACCTACAGCAGCAGCACCGACTAGTAGATGATAATTATAAGGCTTAGGAGGATTTGGGGGCAATGATCAATGGGGGATGTGTGGAAGTTGAAAAGAGAGGGAAGATGAGAGGAATAAGGAAGTAATGGGGGAAATATGGAGGGGTGGGGAGTATAAACGGTCAGATTTTGAAAAGGGTCAAGCCGGGTCGGGTCGGGTAGAATTCATTAATCACGCGACGGTTCCCCGACGATGGTCCGTTTCACTTGCTACGACCCATCGTAGGTTCCATCGTGTGAGTCCTAATTTCAAACTGACAGAAAAACGTACCTGGTGTGACGGATGCTTATGACGGTCCGTCGCAGTCGCAACGGTCCGTCGATGTACCCGTCAGTGGATGCTGCGGAGTAGTTTTCTGCAGAATTTCCTAGTGATGTGCCTGCAAATTTAGAACCCATTAAATAGAAAAATGCTACCATTATTAAAAAGACGATATGTATTGGGTTGCCTCCCAACAAGAGACTGATTTAGTGTCGCGGCACGACTGGGGACCCTTGATTACTCAGAGTTCATCAAGATGGTGTGTCTCTATCACTTCATTCCCGATGCTTTATGCCCAAAATAGAGTTTTATTCTATCTCTATCCCTCTTAAACCACACTCCCTCCTTGGCTCTTTAACTCAACTGCTCCATGAGGTAATACTTGGGTAATCAAGTAAGGGCCAGCCCATTTGGACTTGAACTTGCCCGGAAGACAAGGTGACCCAGAACTTTCTAAAGCACCAAGTCTCCAACCATAAACTCTTGTTTTGCAGTTTTGTGTTCATTCCACTTCTTCATCTTTTCCTTGTGGGATATGGCAGATACCGATTGGAGCTCACCACCTGCCTCATGGTCCTACAAATATTGAAGGTCGCTTCTTCATTATTCAACCGAAATGTCATCTGTCCCTTCTCCATATCAACTAAGGCTCTACCTGTAGCAAGGAATGGCTCGCAAGAATGATAGACACTTCAAAATCGACCTCGCAATCAAGAATAACAAAATCAGCCGGAAAGATGAATGACTCCACTTTTACTAGAACATCATGGAGTATCTCTATAGGTCGTTTCACTGTTGATCAGCCATCAGTAGCCGCATCGCAGTGGGTTTGGATCCCCTAAACCCAAACTTCTTGTAAATTGAGAAGGGCATGAGATTTATGCTTGCCCCTAGATCACATAATGCTTTCGCAAAATGTAATGACCCAACTGTACAAGGTATAGTGAATGCACCCGGATCTTCTTTCTTTTGTACTAGGGATCTTGTAGCAATAGCACTACAATGCGGTAATCTATCATCATCCTCAAAAGTAACCGATCTTTTCTTGGTGACCAGATCTTTCATAAATTTGGCATAATCGGGCATTTGTTCTAGAGCTTCTACCAAAGGGACATTGATAGAAAGCTGCTTCAACATTGTTATGTAGCACCGGTATTTACCATCTTGGTCTTTTTCACTAATCTCTGAGGGAAAGGTGGTGGTGGCCTAGGAATGGGGATTACCTTCTTAGGTAATTCTGCCTCTTTTCCATTACTTTCCTCTGCTTCACCACTACCCTTCTCCACATTATCATTATTCTTTCTCACATTTTCCTCAGCAAATGGCATCGGTGGGTCAATGGTTTGATTACCACCCCGATTAGTGATTGCCATACAGTGTGCATCATTCTTTGGATTTTGGACAGTGTTGCTAGGAAGAGTGCCGGTTGCCGTGTGTT
This sequence comes from Solanum peruvianum, assembly GCA_027705065.1. NCBI lineage: Eukaryota > Viridiplantae > Streptophyta > Magnoliopsida > Solanales > Solanaceae > Solanum > Solanum peruvianum. The sequence continues at coordinate 37,962 of JAKWJD010000943.1, read as the reverse complement.
CACTGTCGCAGATAATTGGGCCATTTGCATTCGATCTGCTTAATTGAAATTGCATGTGTATCAACTTTTTGCCCAATACTAGCTAAGTCACCCCTTAACTTTTGATGTGCTCATCACTAGCATCAAATCTCCTCATCATTTTGTGAAACATATCCTCAACTCGTGCCATACTATCTCCACCATCCCTAGGATTAACTTCACGATTTTGGGAGGGACATAGGGCCCATTCCTATCATTTCTGTTACCGTAGTTACCCTGTTGATGTTGTTGTCGCGGTACCATCTCGGACATAATGACCCTTACGGTTGTAATTACCATAGTTCCGACCTTGGTTCCCTTGACCTTGACGCCAATTATCCTGATTTTCGCCTTGGGCACTTGGTCGAAAACCCCCAATCTGTTCATTTACAGCATAGGAATCCTCCGCATAATAACACTCATCGATTGGAGGTGGTGGTTTAGCCAAGTAGTTGACTGCATTAATCTTTTCTGCACCCCCAGTGACATATTTTAGTACCAACCCAAGCTCCGTTCTCATCTGAGCATTTCTTCACGAATATTATTTGTGGCTGGGTTGTGAGTGGAGTGCACTGCGAAGGTGTTTCTCCCTGTATAGGACTTCCTAGTACTCCAAGCTTTGTTGTTACGGGAGATTTTCTATAATTTCTCAGCAATATCAGCATAAGGGCATTCTCCATAAGATCCACCTGCTATAGTGTCCAACACCGCTTTATTGTTATCATCCTGTCCCCGATAGAAGTATTCCTTCAGTGACTCATCATCAATACGGTTATTTGGAATACTTCTCAAGAATGAGGTGAATCTGTCCCAAGAACTACTAACTGACTCTCCTGGTAGTGCCACAAAGTTGTTCACTCTGTCTTTGTGGTTTAATTTCTTGGAGACCAGATAGTAGCGTGCTAAGAAGACATCCCGTAGATGGTTCCAAGTGAAGATGGAGTTGTATGGGAGCTCAGTAAACCACATAGCAGCCTCTCCCGTCAGTGAGAGAGGAAACACTCTGAGACCTATTACATCTAGATCCAAATCTGGCCTCCCCACACAACTTTTACACACAGCCCTTACCTTAGCTATATGGGCATGTGGATCCTCAGAAGGTAGCCCTGAAAACAAACCTCTGGCAGTGAGCATTTGCGTCAGGCTACTAGTCACCACAAAAGTGTGGCCTGTGGGTAGAGGGGGCAAGACAAGTGGCCCATACGAGTCTGCGATGTTATCATACCCTCTATAGTATGCTTGGGGCCATGTAACGGGATTTTGTCCCCTCTGGTGATGTTCACCTGGAGCGTCGGGTAACATCTGACCATGAACATCCACTGGATCTGGGATGTTCTGGTTTGGATCCTCATTATTTATTCCCAAGTTTCGATTCATGTTGCACAGTGTACGCTCTAACTCACGATCGTAGGGAAACAATGGTTCTCTTCCTCTCAGTGTATTTGGCATACAAGAAGGATAGTTCTGAAAGGAAATCAAAAACAATAAAACAAAGTAAAATCAAGAAAATATCAACTAAACTATAGTAATACGCTCAAGTTAATCTAAAAGCTAAATTCCCCGGCAGCGGCGCCAAAATTTGATACACTCAAACTTACTTCTCAAATGAGAAATAAAGCAGCCGCGTCAAGTAAATAACCCAACTAGTGAGGTTGGGATCGTTCCCACGAGGAAAATAGTCTACACTTAACTTTAACTTGTTATTACTATAGTTCGGTTGATGACTTCCTTAGAAAGTAAAAGCATAAAAAGGGGGGTTTGTATTTCCTAATGAGTAAAAATAACTAATAAACTTGACAGAGACACTTAATAGCTTTTAATTTTGGGTTTTAATCAATTAATAAAAGTAATTAGGGTTTACGTGTTCCCCACAGGTTCATAACTTGATAATTCTAACTTTAACAATTCTTTACTAGTATCTTGCATGCAAAGTGATAAGTTATGTATTTCTAAATCCTTGGTCCAGCATCTAGAAAATCTCACTCCCCACCTTGGTCCGGCTACGTGTGTTGCTTTCCTAACCCTTATCTTTACCTCATATTAAGCATCGTATTCGATATTTGACTAAGTTATTACCTCGTACCAATCAATACTAGCCTATTAGATAGTATACACTAAATCTATGTTAATAATTCTTTTCCTATTATCTACCTCCTTGGTCCGGAAAGTAGCATTAAGGCGAGTTCTAACGTTGATCATCCGTTAAAAAGACTTCTAAGCGAAAGAATTATTAATACATGCAAGACACTATTCTAGAATTGTTATTTTAGCTAAAGTTTATCTCATTATTTGCCTATGGTTCCCACAACCCTAGTTATGGAGTTTAGTTACTCATAGCCATAAACACAATATTCAAATATATTAAATAAGAATTCATGTACTTACTTCAATGAGAAAGAATAAAGTCTGAAAATTTGCTTGATTAATCACCAAAAATAACTTGTAAGAATCTCCAAAAATCAAACACTAATACACAAAGTCTAATAATATGATGTCTAATCTAGCAGAGTCTAACCTCAAAAATGAGGTTTTTCGAACTATTTATAAAAATAAAAACCTAATTAAACAAGGATTTTAATTACTGGAAATCTGCCAAAACGCGGCTGGGTCGACGGACCTCGCGACGGACCGTCATGGTCGCGACGGACCGTCATGGACTCCGTCGTCCCATACTTGAGAAATTTCTTCTGCTGCTCTCTTATACCCCTCGACGGCAAGTGTGACGGACCGTCATAGGCACGACGGTCCGTCGAGGGTCTTCGTTTCAAAATACATCAACTCTTGGAATCTGGGTACTGGGATCACTTCTCTGATCTTCACGACGAACCTGCAGAACGGACCGTCATGGCCATGACGGACCGTCACAAGCTTCGTAATCCCACACTTGGTCAGACTTCCCCATCTTCCTTCAGCAGCTGCACTACGCTGCCACCTACGGACCGTCACAAGCAACGACGGACCGTCATAAGCTCCGTAGGTGGTCTCTTCTGCATTTTTTCGCTCAAAAATCTACGCATTCAGCTCTGGACAGATTTCCTGCAAAACAAAGAGAAACTTATATCAAAATTAGCACAAAAAGGCTTTCGGACACACTAAACTTAAGGAAAAAGTATCAATTATACCGTGAAACCACGGTATATCAGTTAGTCGTTGAGTTGCCTTGGCCTTGGAGAAAAGAGCTCCAAGTGTCTAAGTCACTGCCTTAACCTTCACGAGGGGTACCACGACTCGTTTCTACTGCACGGGTCGTGAAGGTGGGTGTGTTGTTTCCTAAGTTTGTTTGAGTGGAGGGAAGTTTGGAGGGGCTACTTCACAAGGCACCATGAGCCACTTGATGGGAAGTGGTGCATGATTACGGGAAAGGAGAGATGGTCGTGAACTTAACTTAGAGTCTAGGATTGTGGTTGTTTCAGATACTAACTCATAGTTCACGAGCACTACAATAAGTCGTTGATCTCATCACGGCTCGTGAAGTGGGGCGTGAAAACTTGATAGGTTTCCAATTTTAAAGTCAAGTTGGACTTCTATTTAAAAGTCCAACTAAGTGACGGGAATTTTGGGTATTTTAGAGGTTTAATTTATATTGAGTTTAGGTTATGTTACACTCATTCCCTCATAAAAAACAAATCCCAAATCCGAAACAGAATTGCTCTCACCTTGTGTAAAATTCTCTCTCTACCCTGACCTTAAATGAAGGACATGAAGCTTCAATAAGAAGACATTCTATTCATCAGGGTTCCACAATAATGTATCATGAATTGGGACGAGTATATTGGTGGAGTGGTATGCAGCAGTGCATTACATAATTGTTGTTAAGTGCCAGAGTTGTCAAGAAGTGAAAGTAGAGAGCTAAAAGACTAGTGGTTTAGATTATAATGTACAAAATCCCAAAATAGAAGTTGGAGATGATCAATATGGACTTCATCACACGTTTACCAAGGTGTCCCAGGCCACATGATTCCATTTGGGTCATTGTCGATAGAGTGACCAAATCCTCTCACTTTTTGCTGGTAAACACTACCCATTCAGCAGAAGATTATGTGAGATTATATACTCATGGGGTTTTAAAACTCCATGGTGTACAAATGTCATTTATTCAGATATAGGAGTACCATTTACTGCACAATTTTAAAAATCCTTTCAGAAGGACTTGGGTTCCAAGGTGGACTGAAGTATTGCCTTGTAACCTTAGATAGATTGGGAAGAAGAGTGCACTATTCAGAATTTAGAGGATATGTTCATGGAGTTTGTGATAAATTAAAAGGTAATTAGGACTACCACCTACCTACCGTTGATTTTCCTTACAACAATAGTTACCACTCTAGAATCACAATGGCTCTATAATAAGCTCTTTATGTTAGAAGGTTCAGATCTCCTATAGATGGTTTGAAGTTAGTGAAGCTAGGTTAGTAGGAACAAATTTAGTCCATCAAGCTATGGAGAAGGTGAAACATATTCAAGAGATATTAAAGACAGCATAGTGTCATTAGAAATCCTACAGTGAAGTTAGGAGAAGGGCCTTAGAGTTTGAAGTAGATGATTGGGTATATCTAAAAGTTTCACCCATGAAGGATGTTATGGTGTTTGCTAAAAAGGGGAAGATTAGTCCCCCGTATAATATTGGATATAATATGGTGTTATGGTATTTGACAATGTAACTTATGAGTTGGAGCCACCACAAAAGTTAGTAATGATTCATCCAGTATTTCACATCTCCTTGTTGAAGAAGTGCATGGGCGATCTTTCATTGATCATATAAACTTAAAATATTAGATCAAGGATAGATTATCTTATGAGGATATTCCTGATTACATTCTAGATCGCCAACTTCGTAAGTTAAGGACAAAAGAGGTAGCATCAATCAAAGTCCTTTGGAGGAATGAATTTGTTGAAGAAATTACTTGTGAAGCTTATGAAGATTGATGAAGAGATATCCGAATCTCTTTGAATCAAGAATAAATGTAGACCAAGGTACTATATCTCCTCTTTGTATTCTTTAAATTATGAGTGAGCATGTTGTTTTTTGGCATTTGCTTGTTGGGTGTATAAGCTTGACGTTACCACCCTTAGACAAGTAAGAGTAATCTCATTCAAGAAGGAATATTCCCAAGTGGAAAATTTGTAACATCTCACAATGAGAAATATCTAGGAAGAAATTAAGAACTTGAAATTTTCATTTTGGAAATTAATTAAAAATCTGATTTTTTTTTAAAGTTAGGAGAAAGTGACTTTTTGGTCAACTTCAAGTGGCAAGAACTTCTAGCTCGGGATGATTTAGGAGCAATACTTCTTGATATGGTCAGATAGCTCTTGGAAGGATCTTTCAACACCATTGATTTTGCACGATTCGAGTTCATATGAGTAATCCCTTTGGAAGTTGGGATGTTTGTTTAAGGAATTGATAAATCTAGATTTTAAAGGGGTAGTTTGGTCTTTTCTTATCCATTGAATCAATTTTTAGTAAATTAATTGGGGTAAAAAACTGGGTCAGTTCAGTTTACTCTTTTGAAAAATATAATTAAGGCATTTGGAGAAAGAACACAAGAGAAAAGGGAAGAGGAAAAGCAAGAGTTACGAAGAACGATCAAATTTTGTTTTGGATTGCCGAGGAATTTATTCTGCAAGGTATGTGAGTCTTTCATAGTGTCAGGTTCATTCACCCACGTGCAAAACATGTTTAGTTCAGCGTAATTCGTCGTAAATGAGCTTGAAAATTGGTGCTTTTGACAGTATTCTTGAATTTGAATGTCAGTTTTGAAATTGACTGATTTTTGGTGTTTCTAAGATCTTTACGTTATGTTTTAGAGTTGTTTTGAGTTAGTCTAATGAGTACATATGTTTGGTATCACAATCTAAAATGAATTTGACCAATATAGTCAAAGTTTACGGGAATCGGGGCTTGAAAACCAAGAAGAAAATTTTGAGCAGGATCTGGCACGCAAGTCCGCGTCACTGACTTGCTCCCCTAATGAGAAAATACTTGCTGTGTGTCGCGGTTAGGACGCGGACTCCTCTTTCTCAAAATTAAATTTTGCGAGTAATTATTTAAAACATCTCTGTGTCGTGGACTTGTTCCAAGACAATTTTTTGTGACTATTCTCATGTTTAGCTATCTAAAATCATTCCTAAACATCATAATTCATTTCCTATCACAAATGATAATCCTTGAATCCATTATTCAACTCAAGAAGAGTTAAGAGTCAATTCATGTAAATGTAAGGGTCAAATCAAGAGAAGTTTAACCAAGTTTTCGAAGAATTTTATAGATGTTTTAACTTCAACTTAAGTTTTAAAGGTCGAGGTGAGTTAAACAAAGAGTTGAGATATAAATTTAATTTCCTCAAACATATGTGTGGACTATGTATTACCAACGAGATATTAAATATTTTCACATCTAACTACGAAAGGAAACTAAGATTCCAAAGAGCCTTTGAGCTAGTTTTAAGAAAAGAGTAGATGCTTTCATAATAAAGAAAGAGAGGAACTTTTATTTTTAAGGTAGCCCATAAGAAAGTTTTTGATCAATAATCTCATATTACAGAAGTAAATATGTTTTAAACATAAGATCTAATATTATATTATTTTGGGAGTAGTATTTAGCATCGATATGGGGGAGACTTCAGAAAACTCACATCCCCAATAAACCATGTAGCCCCATGGGTAGAAAAGGGTCATACTTTTTAGATATTTCCTTTTGTGTTTTTTAGCATAGAATAGTGGATACACTTAGTGGTTCAGACTCTATTCTAATGCCATGGTATAGGACGGCCCTTGTAGCGTGAGGCAAAATGTTGTATCATCACTATATCACTTAAGTGGTAGTTTTCTGATAGAGAAACTTCCACATAAGTTATTTGTATTTTAGATACACAGTTTATTTGAATTTATAAATACGCCTAATATTTATATTGCATCATTGCATACATACGGAGTTGACACCATATTTTGAAACAACTTTCTTTATATTGCACTTGTTTTAAACTGCTTTATATTTAAATGAGTCCATACATGTAAAGTTGATTTGAGCCAATTAAGTTATTCAGATTTCCTTTCGAGCCTATGTTGTGTTTTAGAATTCCAAATCGCATACTCATAGATTCATTGTACTGATGCAAGTTGGCCTGCATCGTATTATGATGCATACATAGGTAACTAGGATTGGCATCCAACGCACTAGTAAGCAGTTCAAAGTTAGTTGGTGAGCCTCTTTGATTTTCAGAGGATCAATTTCATTGCTTTCAATATTAGTTCTAGTTCATTAAGATTTTGTAGGAATTTTCCGATTTCCATATCAGTTATTTTAGAGGTTTCGTAGAGAGTTAGATATTAGTTTTTTGGTCTTTTCATTGTCATTATTCCATGTTGAGACTTGAGTTTATCTTAATATCCAGTTAAACATTTTTTTATGATATGAACTTATCTTTGTTGCTTTATGTCTTATGTTGAGTAAGTAAGCTAGGCCAATGATTTGCTTGGGACCAGTAATGTTCTTGAGTGCTGGTCACGTCCAGGGTGTAGGCTCGGGGGTACATTAGACCTAAGGGGGATATGACGAGATGAGAAATCAAGTCAAGTTTTTTTAGAGTAAGATATTAATGAGTTCTATAGAGAATAAGAGATATCCTTTCAGATGTCCTTTAGTAATGGAGTGATGTTAGAAAGACAAGGATAAGTTTTTCCTATGGGAAATAGTTATATGAGAACACTCTGTTGGTTCTGAAGGAGTTGGTTGGTAGGAGTCCAAGGAGTTGTTAGAGTACTAAGCTTTAATATGATGGTAAAGAGTAATAGTTTTGCGATGTGATTTCCTATAAAGTGGTAAAACACAAACTTAAGGATTTGGGTTAACCTTGAGTATAGTAAGAGCAGAACATTAGCCTCAAACCTAGAAAGAGTAACCACGTTGATACCCAGTCCAACTGTCATTTGAGGACGGATTACCACAAGAGGGAGATAACATAACACCAAAAAAAATTTGAACTAAGACTCAAGTCGTTCTTCGTAGTGAATGAGATTTTACCAAGGAATTAAAATTTCTTATGTTTTAAGTTTACAAGATTGTAGCACCTTGTCATCTTAAAAGAACTAAATCGGAAATAGAAAAAACTGAAAATTTTCAAGTTCAAATTTGAGTTAAGGATTTACATCAAACACCCATAACTCCTATCTCATGATGAGTTAGATCTTCTACCATATGCCATAGGAATGATATTTTAATTATCTTCATAATTCCAATTATTTTTCTCAGATTGGAGTTTGGATGAGGGTGATATATCCATTTTAATTAGGTTGTCTATATAAGGAAAAACAAAATAGGACTTTAGAGGGGCATATTGGTCTTTTTCTTACCAAATCATATTTTATTCATTTTTAGTAATATTTTAGGGGTATAAGATGATTAGGTTCAGTTTTATAGTCATAATATATGCCTAGGATTTTAGTTGAGAGTTTAAGAAGAAAAAAGAAGAGAAAAGAGGAGAGGATCAAGAGTTAGTCGAGATTCTTGCGTGTTGTTGCAAATTGTTTCCTTGGATTTAATCGCTAACAAGTATGTAAGCTTTCATATTTTGTGGCCCACACGCTAAACATGTTATTTTAAGAATTATTTTCCTTTAAAATGTTGAAGGATTTAATTTCTAGAGAAGTGTTCTTGAAGTTCATTCTAAATCCTGTTTTGTTGGGGTTTTGATAATTTCTTCTGATAAAAGTAATTTTTATTTACTGTTTTTAGTGGATTAATGTGTACCTAGGTTGGATAATTGAATCTAAAGAAATATTGAGAAAATAAATCGATTAACAGCGATTAAGGATCAGAAAACGAGAGGCACAATTCGTCGAACATTGTATGGGGAAAGGCTAACGCGGCATGCCCCAAATATGCCAAAGGGATGAGGCGACGCCACTGCAATGCACTCATATGAAGCCTCTGTTGTTATGGGCTGGATCCCCGCGTCTAGAACACGCTAGGGTCGCCTACCCCAACTCTTTTTGTCGGTTATCTTGTTTGAGCTCATTTAATGTGTACCTTAACTCCCTTTGATTCTAATCACTCTAATCTACTTGCACACACCTAGAAATAATTTATCACATGATCATAACCCTTAATTCAAAATTTAAAATCAATGTAAAGTTAAGAGTTCTTCTAATCATTTTCAAAAATACTCATTGAGTCCGTTTGAAGAGTCTTCTACAATTTCTAACAATTTGTTTCAGGTCTCGAGAAACTGAGTATGAAAGTGAGGAAAATGTATCCATCATTCCACTTTATTACAAAGATATGTTTCATATCATGAACCATAAATCTTTAATTCATAATTTACATTCAAGAGATTTTAGAGTAGAGTTCAAGGAAGCCTTTGGGTTCAATTGCTAATCCTTTGAGATCTATCACCGCTTTGAGTTAATTTTTGTGTAAGTAAGTAAGAGACTAAGAAGATTTGAACAATATTGAAATTAGTAGTATCATTGAACCCTATAAGACGAACGGTCTTGAGATGAAAAGTATCTTTGAGTTCTTGAGTTTAGTATTTCGTGCTGATAATTCCACATGAACCCACAGAGTTGAGCAATATTGAAATCAATAGTATCATTGAGGTTCTTGATTTCTAAGTATTGAGTACTATCTACGGTTATTCCAAACCTTGAATTGAATCAATCACGTTCAAAAATTAGGCATGAACAATATTTTAAGAAGTCTTTTACAAATGTTTTTACTTTTTTTTAAGAATTATTCTTTGAAGTTGACTAAAGAGTAAGAGTAATGTAAATTTTCCTTAAAATTATATTTGGGAACTTAGTATTCCCCATATTAAGTTTTTTCAAATTTATGATGAGAGGAAACTGAGAAATCCAAAAGAGTTTTGAGCAAGAAAGAGAACATCAACTTGCATGAGAGTTTTTAAGGTATGTTTTGAGTAATTATCTCAAACCAAAGAAAGAGTTTTGTATATAGAAACACATGAGCTAAGTATATTTTAGGAGTATTATTTGGCACAGATATGGGGATGCGAGTTCATATTAACTCAAGTCACCATAAACCATATGGCAATAATGTGTATAAGAGGGTCATACTTTTTAGATGATTCCTTAGTGCTTTTAAGCTTAGACCAGTGGATCCATTTAGTAATATGTTTCTATACCCCTGCCAAGGTATATGACGTTCCTTGGAAAAGTGAGGTAAAATAATATCATAACTTAGGCTCATAGTGGTGGTTGTAGGTTGGAGGTTCTCCCACAGAAATTATAGTACTTTAATATATAAGTAAATTTAATTTGTTAATGTATTTTATTTAACGAAATTAGTTGATTTTACTATTTTATCAAGATTTCTACATATTGAATCTTTTACTACTGCATTATCCTTAAGTATTTTGTACGTCTGACTCGAGTAACTTTGAGTAGCATTGAGTATCCATGAGTATTCCTTGAGATAGGTAAGTTTGAAAAGAGGTAAGTATATTTCCTTTTCATTAAAGATCAAGATTACATTTATGTTTTTGAATTCTCTTGACATGCTCATACATTCCACGTACTTAGACATTTGTCCTGCATCTTTTCATGATGGGACACAGGAATTCAGGATCATCAACAGGGGTATCTTTAATACATCTAAGAGTTTTAGACAACTATGGTGGACTCCTTGATTTCAGATGATTTCATTTATCTTTAAGTTATATCATGTTTTAGGATGTCATGAGTCTTGTTACGACTTCCACCATTACAAGTTAGAGGTTTCATAGATATGCATTAAAGTTAAGAAGTTTTTATCATTTATTTTATTAAATTTTCTAAAGACTTAAGTCACCTATTTTCTTATTATGTTATATATTTTTTTATTTAGAGTTAAATCTTTAAGTTAAAGCTTTGTATTTGAGTTATTATTTTTATTTATTTTATTAATATTTAACATGCTTAGTTAGTTTTCAACTTGTAGTAAGCCAGGATAAGAATTCGCTTGAGGACCTACAATGGTTCTTGACTGTCAGCCACATTCAGGGTGTAAACTCGAATGTTCTTATGTGTTTTTGTGCTTATTAGTGTAAATGATATATATATATATATATATATATATATATATATATATATATATATATATATATATATATATATGATAATCTTACATGTTGATGACGCTATGTGATGTTGCTTTCACTTAAGAACATGTGTTTGGTCTCTATAGCTAAAGTATGATAATGTTACTATTAATGATATAGTATGTGAAGTTTGCCATTGCTTATGGTTCTTGTTGGGTTTTCTTGGTTGAGAGAGGTTATGGGGCGTTACTTAGGCATTGCACTAGTGGACTTAATGAGGGTTCATGAGTAATGGTCTTGCTTTTGTTATAATGTTATGAACTCTTATACATGCTTATTGATATAGTAACTTAATGATAGAGTTGTCTCAATTATGTGCTCATTTATGTTGATATGCATGTTTTACTTGACTAGACGTGGAATTCTTTGTCTTAAGATGTACATGGTCTTGACTTAAAGAATATGTACTATTGACTTGTATTGGTTCTTCAATGTGCATAAGGATTTTTAAAACTAAATTAGCATGCCTTAATGAAATATCCCTTTTTAGCATGATTTCTATGTTGTATGTGAAGATGGTCCTATATTTAGTACAAATGATGTGCTAACCCCTTTTAAATTTTTTTCACCAACATTTTACTTTCGGTTGTTGAAGGGTTCGTGATGACTTTTGAAGGAAGGCTGGGAATCATTCTCCAAGTGGGTATGTCCTCACGTCCGAGGATGATGCCTAGTTATTAGTCTAGTTATTGTTCTTTATTATAGTGTAAGTACAATCATGTCATTCATGTTGTTTTGAGATATTTTTGTATGCCCTAAGTGGTATTTCTACATTTGTGTTAGATCTTGTGCCCATATGTTTGACTCCGTATAGATGGTTTAATATGAGACATCCCTTTTAAGATTATGTTGTGTATCTTATATATATATTCCATAAAAGTATCAGACTATGTAATCTTCTTATACAAAGGGTCTATATATATTCGATATGCATATATAATGTGTAACAAAGAGGTACAAGTAAACCACATAAAGTATTGTAGATAAAAACTTTTAAATTTCCCACATTTTTAAACTATGAATTTAGTGATGAATGCTAACATTCTAAACCTAGTCCTCTCCAAGGACGACAACGTTGGTTATGTCTAGAGGGGTACTTCCCGAATGTGATTAACTTGGTAACAAAGTATGATGTTGAATATCCCTATGAATGATCTCTCGTTAAACCATGTCTATGTAGACTGTTATTCATAAATGTGAAGCGCGCCACACTTATGAAGGAGAGAGTATATGAAGATTATAAACTCTCATCTTTTCGTAATCCCATATCGTGCCTCTGGTGTCTTGTATGTGCTTTCACTTAAACCTTGTATGGTATTTGTAGGTATGAATACTCAAAGAGCAGAAGCAACAAGGAGAGAAGAAGGCATTGCTAATGTTGGAGCTAATGACAACTAAGATCCTCCACAAGACAACTATGTCCCTCCACTTGAAGGAGTTGTTATGGGTGAACAAGTTGCGGTTGTTCCTCCACCGATGACCGATGGTGAGATAAGGGCGTATTTTTTCAATTTGGCCCAAGTCAAGAACTCTCAAGACAATTCCATCACTTCTAATGTTTAAGTTAAGACGGCCAACTGAATATAGAGGTTGGACCTCGAGTACCTCAACATGCTAACACTATGGCCTCTCGTTTGAGAGACTATACTAGAATTAGTCCAGCTATGTTCTTTGGGTTGAGGTCGGATGAGGACCCTCAAAATATCCTTGATGATGTCTATAAGATTATCTAAACTATGGGAGTGACTTCAACTACGAAGACCGAGTTGGCAGCCTATCAACTCAAAGAATTGGCCGAAACTTGGTTTGTGCAATTGAGGGATAATAGGGCACCAAGAGGTGGTCCGGTGACTTGGGAGATCTTCAAAAGGGAATTCCTTGATAATTTCGTTCCTAGAGAGTTGAGGGAATCTAACCTTGAAGAATTTATCAACCTTCATAAAGTAGGTATGAGTATACTTGACTATTCCTTGAAATTCACTTGTCCAAGTATGCACCATCCTTGGTGTCTAACGCAAGGGATGAGATAAGTTGTTTTATTATGCGGGTGTCTGAAAACTTTGTTGAGTAATGTTGTTTGTCTATGCTTCTTGATAATATAAATATCTCCCGTCTCATGGTTCATGCTCACGAAGTTGAATAAACTAGGTTAAGGAGGAAGAATAGGGAGGCCAAGAAGGCATGGTCTTATGAAGGTGTTTCTTGTAAGGGTAGGATTGATATTCAAAACAAGCCTAGGTTCCAGAAGATGTTTTCTAATCAAGTTTCTACAAAATATTGAAGGCTCTTGATGATAGGGTATCTAATCCTAAGTCTCAAAAGGGAAGAGGTACTAGCTCACCAAGCAAGAAGCCAACATGTGAAAAGTGTGGCGAGAAGCATTATAGTGAGTGTCTTGCTGGGATGGATAATTTCTTTGGTTGTGGAAAGAGTGGCCACAATGTTAGGGATTGTCCTAAATTGAAGGGGAAAGATAAAGGTATCTGGCAATCTCAAGCTAGTGGTTCTAATGTGGATCCTCCAAAGGAGAATCGCTTTTATGAACTTCGCTCTAGGGTGAACAAGAGAGTTTCCTGATGTGGTCACTGATATGTTATTAGTTTTTTCTATTGATATATATGCTTTACTTATTCGCGTGATACAATATATTTTGTTACTCCCTTAATATCTAGGAAGTTTAATATTTTGCCCGATATCCTAAATAAACTTTCAAGGTAACTACCCTGGTATGTGAGTTGCAAAGAGGGAATATAAAAAATCTCCTATAATGTTGCCCAATAGAGTTGCTCATGTGGAATTAGTAGAACTTAATATGGTTGATTCTGATGTCATCTTGATTATGAATTGGTTTCATGATTGTTTTTCTTCCACTAATTGTAAAACAAGAATTGTGAAGTTCAATTTTCCAAATGAACTCTTCTTTATGTGGAAAGATGGAAATTCTATTCTTAGAGGTCGTATTATCTCTTCTCTTAAGGCTTGTAAAGTGTTCTCAAACGGGTGTTTATACCATATCATAAGAGTCAAAGACTTAGACTCCACAAAATCCTTCTATTGAGTTAGTCCACGTCAGTGAGGGAATTTTGGGAGGTCTTTCCTAATGATCTTCCCTTAATCCCTCCCGAACGGCAAAAGGATTTTGGTATTGACTTGCTACCGTATACCAATCCCATTTTTATTCCTCTTTATCGGATGGCTCCGGCCAAATTGAAGCAGTTGAAGGCTCAACTCAAGGACTTACTAGAAAAAGTCTTCATTAGATCTTGTATTTCTCTATAGGGTGCTCTGGTCTTGTTTGTGAAGAAGAAGTATGGGTCACTTAGAATGTGCATCGATTATCACCAACTCAATAATGTCACTATTAAAGAACAAGTATCCTCTACCTTTGATTGACGACTTGTTTGATCAACTCCAAGGGCCAACCTACTTTTATTAGAATGAGATCAGGATATCACCATTTAAGGGGAGAGGTTAGGATAAACAAAAAACGGCATTTCAAACAAGATATGGTCACTGTGAGTTTTAAGTAATGTCCTTTCGCCTCACTAATGCCTCGTGGACATTTATGGACCTCATGAATAGGGTGTTTCAAAGCTACCTAGATTAATTTGTCATTGTCATCATTGACTACATCTTTTTATATTTGAAAAATAAGGGTGAACACATGGAGCACTTGAGGGTGTTGTTGAAAGTGCTTAAGGAAACCAAACTATTTGCCAAGTATATCAAATGTGAGTTTTATTTGAGGTTGGTGGCATTTCTCTGTCATATCATCTTTAGTTAGGGAGTTGAGGTTGATCCAAGGAAAACTGAAGCGGTCAAGAATTGACCTAGACCATTGACTCCAACAAACATTAGGAGTTTCAGGGTTCTAGCAAGTTATTATAGAAGTTATGTGGATGGTTTTGCGTTCGTTGCTTCTCCCTTGACTACGTTGACCTAAAACAGTATGAAATTTGAGTGGTCTATGGCATATGAAAGAAGCTTCCAAATCTTGAAAGTGAGGCTTACCTTTGCTCCGTTATTGACTTTACCAGAGGGTACAAAAGGTTTCGTTGCATATTGTGATACATCCCCAGTGGGCTTAGGGTAAGTTCTTATGCAACATGGGAAAGTAGTAGCTTATGCTTCTAGACAACTTAAAGTGCATGAGAAGAATTACCCAACTCATGATGTTGAGTTAGCAGCTTTGGTTTTTGCCTTGAAAATATGGATACATTACATATATGGTGATCATGTTATATGTATACAAACCATAAGAGTCTTCAATATGTGTTTACTTAAAAGGAGTGAAATCTCAAGGCCAATGTAATTGTTGATGCTCAAAGTCGTAAGACCATGTTAAATGTGTGTCATATAGAGTAATCCAACAAAGACCTGGTGAAAGATGTTTATAAGTTGGAAGATACTCTAAATGGTGTTTTAATGGTCCATCATAACACAAAATCGTCTTTGGTTGTTGAGGTGAAGTCTTAGAAACACCTTGATCAACCATTGATGAGTTGAAGGAGTCGATTCTTGGTAAGCCCTGCGAGACATTCTCCATAGGGGGATGGTGTCTATAGGTATCAACGAAAGTTGTGTGTTCCCAATGTTGATGTTTTGAGAAACCGGATTCTTGAAAAATCTCATGGTTCTCGTTATTCAATTAATCCATGTCCTACAAAGATGTACATGACGTTAGAAAAGTGTTTTGGTGGGAGGTCTTAAAATGGGACATATCAAAATTTGTTGCAAAAATTTTCAAATTACCAACAAGTGAAAGCTGAGCACCAAAAGCCAGGTGGTTTACTTGTAGAAATAAAAGTTTCCACTTGGAAGTGGGGACACATTAACATGGATTTCTTGGTAGGTTTGCCTCGGACTCAAAAGAAACATGACTCCATATGGGTTATTATGGATAGATTGACCAAATATGCTCATTTTATTCTCGTCAAGTCCACATACCGGCGGAGGATTATGCAAGGATATTCATACATGATATTGTTTGTTGCAATGGTATTCCGTTATCCATCATATGGTTAGAGGTGCACAATTCACATCTAGGTTTTGAAGGTCATTCCAAAAATCATAGGGTACCAAGGTGAAGATAAGAACCGCTTTTCATCCCCAAACTGATGGTCAAGCGGAGCATACTATACAAATCCTTGAGGATATGCTTAGAGCTATTATAATTGACTTCAACGGTAGTTGGTATAAACATTTGCCTTTGGTTGAATTTTTCCTACAACAATAGTTATCATTAATCTATATCTATGGCTCCTTATGAAGCCTTGTATGGTAGGAGATGTAAGTCTCCATTTAGATGGTCTGAAGTGGGTTAATCTTCACTTTAGGATCCTGAATTGATTTATAAGACTTTGTAGAAAGTTTATATTATAGGGAATCTCTTGAAAATATCCTATAGCAGGCAAAAGTCTTATGCCGACTATAGGAGAAGAGACTCAGAGTTTGAAGAAGGAGATAAGGTGTATCCAAAAATTTCACCTATGAAAGGGGTGGTGACATTTGCCAAGAAAGGGAAGTTGAGTCCTCGTTATGAAATTTTTCCAAGAATTGGTAAGGTTGCATATTATATGAGGTTACCTAGTGAATTGGCTTTGGTTCATCAAGTGTTCCATGTCTCCATGCTTAAGAAGTGTATCGGTGATGCAGAGTCTACTCTTCCTATTGAGGTTCTAGGTTTTCAAGAGAATCTCTCTTATGATGAGGTTCCGATTGAAAAACTTGATAGACAAGTAAAGTGGTTAACGAAAAAGGAGGTGGCTTCCGTAAAGGTGTTATGGAAGAACCACCTAGTTGAGGGTGCAATATGGGAGGTCGAGGCCAACATGAAGTTTCGTTTCCCTTATCTATTTGATAAATAAGGTTAGTTGTTCCTATTTATAGTATAAATAATGATTTTATTTGAATTTGCCTTGATTTTTTGTAAATGGTGTTTTTTATGGTTTGTCACAGTGAATTACAGTGATTTATGCCTATTGAATTGAAAGTCTTCAAGAAAATGCTCTTTTACTTTTTTTGAAATTATATGGTGTACTTTGGTATGTTGTGCCTTCATAAGTTGTATACCATATGTATATAAGTGTTGAAGAAAGCTTTGGAATAAGTGAATAAGCATGTAATGAATGTTGAAATCTTATGAGTTAAAAGTGACGTATGAGTTGCATTGTGTAAAAGGTCATGAGGTTATGTTGATTTGAATTGTATCTCATGTTTTGATATGTTCTTGATTGGTCTTCTAGTATTGATGCTATTCCTTCCTTTCAAAGAATTGTAGTGTCATTTGGGGACGAATGAACCTACAGGGACAATAATGTAATACTCCAAAAGTTTTAAATTCTAAGCTAGATCCTAACAATAGATTCTAAGCGGTGTAAAAATTTTTAAGGTCAAATATAATGCATTTAAGTCATTTAGAAAATCATAGAATCTAAACGTCAAGGAATGCCCATAATGTACATAAACTAGTTCGAGAGGTGCTAGCGTGCCTTATTATATTTGACAAGGTTTTAAGAGTCAGAAAATGATGAAAATAGGTGAAAAGGCGTCTAAAACACATTAAAGATGGTTTATTGTTGAATGTCTCAGTGCAATTCCCCTAGGATCAACTAAAGGGTGTTTGAGGAGGATCATTCCTGTTTGGCTAAAAGATGTCAAAAGACAGAGCCATCAATAGTAGCCAACCAATGAGACGTACGCCAGTCGATGGTGCATCGATGGTCCTTATTCAATTTTGTGAGGGTTCATTTTGTTATGTCTTTGACGAAAATGATAGATATGCAGCATGGAAGGGACACTAGTCGTTGATTGACCTACAACCCGTAGGTCAGGTCACAATTTTGGCTTCCACATTTTAATTAATCCAATTAATTTATAAGGTCGTTATTAAATTAGTTTGGGGTTAAGAGAGGTCTAATTAAGTTTGTTAATTACCAATATAAAGACCTTAATGTAAATAAGCTAAACCCAACTCAAATAATTCTTAAAACCTAATTGTGCTTTTTTCTGTCTTCTTTCTCACTTCCAAATAGAAAAAATCTATTGAAGGCTAGGTCAAGGTCTAATGGCAGCAATAAGGGATATTTTCTTCATCATTCTCCATCAATTAACAAGGTATGGGATTCCTTTCACCTTTGGGAGTCCTTTCCCTAAAGGGTTCCTTCCAATTGATTTCAAAAAGATGAGTTTCAAGTGGGTTTTCATTATTACAAATTTGATATTCTAAATTGATTTTTTATGGTTTATTTTGACTATTTACTTAGATTATGATGTATTATTATTCAATCATGCTATTTTTTGGTGAATTACACTAGGTTGTGAAGTAAATCATGAATTGGACCCAAATCCCTAATCGTAGGCTATGAACTAGTGATGAATTGTTGTGTAATGATTCAACTGACTTCATATTTTATTGAATATTATTGAATAATGATATTACACCTATTTTTTGGTTGAATTATATGGTTTATGGCAAAACCTTGGATGATGGCTTCTGAAAGGGGATTGGGGTAAGTCTTGTGATCACAATCCTTTTACTTCAACTATTATAAATTGAGTTTAGTTATGAAGTTATATTGAATTATTCCTTATGATAACATTGATTAGGATTGGTATGATATTGAATTGGAATGTGTATGACATGTGAGTTGTTGGCTAAGACGTAATGACATGAGGGTGGTGATGAATTTTCCTATGTGCCTTGTCATAATGTTATTATGTAAATATGCAAACCTCACTGTGTAAATTGTAATGAAAGGATAATACTCATGCAATTCCTATTGAAATATTATGATGAAAATAGAATGGGTAGACCCTATGACCTAAACTAAGCTATGATTATTAATGAAAGACATTTAAAAGGGGCTCTAGCTTAACACCGAGTGAACTAAAAGTGAGGAGTGTCCCTTCCCACATAGGGAAGGTAGGATAACTAATGTACTCATAAGATTGGAGACATTAATTCATGTAGCATACAGAGGGTTCCAACTAAATCTCTTAGTTCTTGAACTATGTTTCCTCATAGAAATACTCGCTAGTGGATCCACATAGATGTTACGTTCATGTTTTGGTACTACCTTGGCAAATAGTCTGCCTTCTTATGTGATAGGGTTCTATGACACCGGATTCCACACTAACTCATGTGGTCTATGTCTATTTAGGAAAGATTTTCCCAAAAGGTAAAATGAAGCAATAAAGTGAACACTGACTAGGATGAGTTAAGGGGTTTAGGTTAGTCTAGGTAGGGGAATAGAACTCTACCCATACATTGCACTAGTTAGCCTTGAAGGAACTCTTAGAAGCATGTTCTTATGTGTTTTTGTGCTTATAAATGTAATTGATATATATATGATGATCAACATGTTAATGACGCTATGTGATGTTGGTTTCACCTATAAACATGTGTTTTGTCTCTATTTCTAAAGTATGATTATTTTTACTCTTAATGATATAGTATGTGAAGTTGGGCATTGCTTATGGTTCTGTTGGGTTTTCTTGGTTGAGTGATGTAATGGGGCCTTAATTAGTCATTGCACCAGTGGACTTAATGAGGGTTCATGATTAATGGTCTTTTTTTTTATGATATTATGTACTCTTATACATGCTTGTCGACATTATAACTACATGATAGAGTTGTCTCGATTATATACTCCATTATGTTAATATGCATGTTGACTTAACTGGACTTGGTATTATCATGGTCTTGACTTAATGAATATGTTGTATTAGTTCTTGAATGTCCATAAGCCTTTTCAAAGTAATTAGTTTGCCTTAACCAAATTCCTTTTTTAGCATGATTTCTATGTTGTATGTGCATATGGTGCTACACTTAGTA
Organism: Solanum peruvianum; assembly: GCA_027705065.1. Classification (NCBI taxonomy): domain Eukaryota; kingdom Viridiplantae; phylum Streptophyta; class Magnoliopsida; order Solanales; family Solanaceae; genus Solanum; species Solanum peruvianum. The sequence goes on along the minus strand of JAKWJD010000943.1, from coordinate 18,015 downwards.
CAACTGATGTACTAACCCAATTTCTCCCTTTTCCCCCAACATTTTAGGTTCCGATAGTTAAAGGGTTTGTGACAACTTTTGAAGAAATGCTTCGAATCATTCTCCAAGTGGGTATGTCCTCAAATCCGCTGATGATGCCTTGTTATTACTCGAGCTATGGTTCATAATAATAGTCTAAAGATGATCATGTCATTCATATTTTTTCGAGATATTAATGTAAGCCTTAAGTGTGTGTGTGTGTTTGTGTTTGTGTTCCATAAAAGTAGAAGACTTTGTAATCTTCTTATTTGAAGGGTCTTTGTATACTCGATATGTATATATTATGTGTAAGCGAGAGGTTTAAGTAAACCTCATTAAGTAGTGTAGATGAAATTTTTTTAATTTTCCACATTTTTTACCTGTTAATATAATGATTAATGCTAATAGGCTAGTCCTAGTCCTCTCCGAGGACGACGATGCAAGTTACGTCTAGGGGTACATCCCCAATATGACATAATTCATACAAAATTCCTTAACAAAATCATCCCAAGTAAGAACATGAGGTTTTACCTTGGTATTCGGAACACTAAGCCACAAATCATATGCATACTTTTATAATAGTGAAATAGAATATTTAAATTTGGCAACATCTGATCACTCTAACTGCTCAAATACCCTGTCCATGCGCTCCAACCATTGTTCATTAGTGGAATCAATAGTGCCTTCAAACGCCACTATACCAATTTTCCTCATTTTGTAAAAATTAATACCATTGGGATCATGCATCGATTCAGCCATGTTGTGGAAGAATTCATCTATTTGTTGAAAATGAGCATTCATGGATAGAATACCATAACTCATGTAAGGATGTCAACCATCTCTTAGATGGTGATGGTTTCCCACTTCAGACGCAATAGTGTGGGGAACATACTGATTGGATATATGTTCTCTAACCCCTTCTAGTGCATGATGTCAGGAACCAGAGGTGCTCGAACCTTTACAAGCAGCTTCCATAGGTCGATTAGAAAAATAAGTCATAACTTAATTCCTATAAAAGTGAATATAACATCGCATTACCGATATGTACATGATGTGTGTGCACTCTACAAGCAATAATAATATGGCAAACCATGTAAGTGACCATGAAATTTAAGTAGAACCTTTTCGAAATCAAACAACTACAAAATTAATTCACAACAAAATTCCTAAAAACAAAAACCTAGGCTAAAATACCAACACTTGTAGCGACCCCCTTTCGGAAGTACAGCCCTTTAATGAAGAGACCTAATTTAATACCCGTGACATTCCAAAGCTATTAATAAGGGAATAGTATTTTTGATCTAGTAGCTGAACTAGGTTCATAAAAAAAAAAGGAATAGGTAAGGATGTGCATCCTGCCCATTTTACATTAATTTGATGTCAAATTGATATTGCACAAAATTTTAACTTATGGTGGAACAACCCTTCAAATATAATCAAAGGAAAGAAATTATGATATTTTCATGCATATATTATCCTCACACTGAAAAATTGATATAAAAAGAATATTACAAACTTTCGAGTACAAAAATTAGGTGGTTCATGCTTCACACAACCATTCAAAACAAGTAGTAAATTTAATATATTACAAGACCTGGATTACACACCCCATCAGAACAAAATATATAGTCATTCTTATATTACAAACCATGGTAACATGATCGAATTAGCCATAAAAAATTCACATAAATATACAATACATATATCATGTACAATTCCCAAGGTTTATACAAAATATAGATGTCTATATGCAGATATGATCTTTCTTAAGGCTCTCAAAATCATCATCTCCAATGGCCAGCTTCATCCATCCCCTCGAAGATTCCCTATGATAGAAACAACTATCGCTAAGCATATTGCTTAGTGGTGTAACAACAATAGTTTTGGGGCCCATAGAATTTTCAACAACCTTTCTGACGTAATGGGCAACACAACTGAATCATAATTAATAAAGTGAAAAAGGATAAATATACCCTCTCACTTTTGTAAATTATATATGTATAGCCTTTCTTATACGTTCAAGACGTCAATACCCTTACCGTCAAAATTTTTGTACATATATACCCTTTAAGTTAATAGTGATACATGTGTCTCAATCCTAACCACTAACCTCATATTTTTTAAATTTCTGCCCAAAATTAAAAAAAAAATCCAAATTAATTTTAGAACCAACCCAAATACATAATAACCATAATCCAAAAATTTTAACCAAATCTCCAAATCAATTCACTTAATTTCAAATTAAGTAACTTAAACACTTGTTTCGCAACGTCTTTCCCCGTCTTCATCCCCAAATCATATTTAACACTAAATCCTCCAATTTCTCCTCAACTTTCTTATAGAAGAGAAAAACCCATCCAAACAAGCACGAAAATTGATACTAGGATTTGAATTTGGTTAAGTAGTAGGGTTAGATTTGTTTGGAGAGAAGAGGTGAATGAGAAAACGGAGTTTTGGGGTCGTAATAGGATCTGAAATCTTAAATTAGGTGAATTTTATTTTATTCTTTTTAAACAAACGCATAATATGAAAAAAAAAAAGTCATAAAAGGAGTTATTCCTCAAAGCCAAAATCAACAGCAATTTGCTCTAGTAGATTGCTTACTACAAAGTTGATGAGCTTTTCCTTTCTTCTTGTGATCATTCACAAGGGGAATGGGCAAATTATTTCTGTTCATTATGATATAATAGTTGCTAGAAAGTCGATCATGTCTCTTTTTTCTAAAGAATTCCAATTTCTCCATACTAATCAACGTAGTATTGATGAACCATCGAGATCTGGTTGTATTCTCATTGACGGAAGTTTCTTTGGTTGATCCTTGTGCTTCAATATTTTGCACTTTTGACCTTGCTTCGGCCTACAATTATTAATCTTGAGCGTCGTGCAGTGGCAGAGCTACGGTTTCCACCTTTGTTTTTTGCCCTTACGTGAACTGATTTGGGGATTTGGGTTAATATTATTTGGTCATATGTATTATGTATTTGGGCAGGTTACTAGATTAATTCGGATAGGTTATTTTAATTTTGGGCAGAAATTCAACAAATATCATGTGAGTGGTTAGGATCGAGACACGTGCATCACCGTTAATTAAAAGGGTATATATGCTCCAAAATTTGGATGGCAATGGTACTGACCTCCTAAAAGTGTAACAAAGGGTATACGCATACCATTTACAAATGTTCAGGGGTATATTTGTTCCTTTTCCCATAAAGAATTAAGTAAACACTATAATAAGAGTATCAAGTACTATATTTATAGATGAAAATGACAATAACACTCATAGCACTATTTTCCAAGAGATTTAATATAAAGGCTTGCCAAATATATACATCATGTCGTCATACCAAGCTGGAGAATGTATCAAGAAGGAAGACGCCCTGTATCAAGAAGGGTAAAATCCCAATAATCAAGAGAACCAAGAATCATATTAAAAATGTATTTACAATTAGTACCTAAAATGGAAATTTTCCATTCGTAAGACAAACTAATAATCCAGAGTTAAGATGGAAAATGATTTGAATTAAGAGGCATGCCAATAGTGAAAATGTCACAGCGACAAGAAGGACTAGGTCCCAACAAGAGTTCTAAGTGATCAAACAATTCGTATAAGTGTGCGACTTACACAAGTGTCTTTAACGACATAAAGGATACCAACACAACAGTGCAAAGTGACAAGAGGAAGCCAAGGTACCAAGATAAATATTCAGATATACAAGTAGGTAAAATGAGTACAAATACAAGTTTAATCACAAACATAAATGTTTTATGATAGAAACAATCCAATACAACTTCGCGAGTTCAAACTGCAGACCAACCAACATATAAGGTAGACAATTTGTTCACGAGTATATACGACCTTAAAAATACAATTTTATAACTTTTTTAGTTCATTGTATCTCAATAATGTCGAGGTTAAACAGAATTATCATCTCAAGTAAGCTTATATTGTGCAAATACAACTATGCTCCAAAAATAGTAATTCTGGCCAGCCTAATACCTCATGTCACAACCTAGATTTGAAAAGAAAAATGACAAAAATCGATTGTATATCTTTCAGGTATTAGGTACAACTCTTATTATTGCGAATAATCAAGGATCACTGTAAAATATATTTTGTACAACAAAATATCATCGCAACACTAGAAATTGTCCATACATGATTTCTAAATACGAAATCTAGACAGAACATGTCCTATGTTTCGTCCCATATTTCGAATCCATAACAATTATATTAGTTTCACACCCCAAGCTAACCCTCAGAAGCGGACACGAGACCTATGACCACAAGTGATCCCAAGCTAACCCTACTAGCATGATCATGAGCATACTGAAGAAATAAACTGATGTTGAAGCTAAATCATAATTAAAATGAATAGAACACACATACTATAATTGAGATAAATGAAATACTAATGAGTTTAATACAAAAAATATATTAACTCAAACCTAAGCTGAATCTAACTACGTTTGAGAATAGCCTCTAACTGACTAGAAATGTTGGGATAGGCCCCACCAAAGTCTAACAAAAATTTAAACGAAATGACTAAAAATATAGAATAAACTCATGACTATTGTCGTTGGAGAATGAGGATTCATCACTGGTTCTGCTGAACATGATATGAGGAATTGATCTAAGCATGATCTGGATGCTGAGAACCTGAACCTACATCATGAAAAGATGTACCGCATGTATGCGTGAGTACTTAAAAGGTACTGAGCTTGTAGAATAGAGTAATGTTGAAGATAACCATAGCTAAACAAGCACAAAACCAAGTGTAATATTTTGAACATTATATATTGAATTCTAAGCTAAGTGGACACAATAACCAAATTTATAACATGTTAAGACTGCAAAATAACTGAACTGTAAATATGGTTAATGTAATAGAGTCTTGCAAAACTATAGGAGATATGAAAAACCTATAATAAAATCACATGAGCTAAATGTGGAGTAAAATGTATACGCCCCATCAAGAAGACCCAATATATGTTGTAAGAGTTATAAATGCATGTTCATGGGTGATCACTAAACTGATGCCCACATAGTGGACTTACAACCTACTTGGCTAGAAGTTCTGGGACAATTTGGGTACATTAAACCCTATTCCAACTAGGTATTATGCTACTTCCAATGAATTAAGTATTTAATTGATTATGAAAGAATTTTTGTAAATATTGGGTAGCTCAAACTGAACATTGTAAGTGAGAATACAACAATTAATCTTGTAATAATGCATTAGTAAATGAGGCATGTATAACTGAATAATTAAAATATGTGACCTCGCATGTTTAATTCAAGAACTAATAAATACATAGCTAGGGTTCTGAAATTCATGTTGTAAGTTTAATATTAATATGGTAATCTAATTTGGAACATATAAATAACTAATTCATGATAATCTAATGACGTTATAGGAACCTTAATTGTAATCATGATAAGAGAATCAACAATTTGGTTGATATATAGGGATCTAAAGGGTTAAAGGAACCCACTAGTGAAATCCCACATACTTGGTGATGAAATCCTAATAGAAATCTTTACATTTAGGGGATGGAACTAAAAGAACCTTGTTGCATTCTTAAACTAGGGTTCTTGAACTTTTTAACCTCTCCTGCCTCTTATTTTCTATGTTTTGATTAATGAATTGACTTAGGTAAGTTTTAGTTATGTTTCTTTGCTTAAACTAACTAAAATATCATGATTTAGGTTTAAATGACGTATTTTAGGGGTTAAACGAACTAGGAAAGACTAAAAGACACTTGAAATAATTGTTGTTGGAGCAATCAACGACCTGGACTGACGAGTCGTCGCTCAATCGAAGGTCCATCATTTGGGTCCCTCATTTTAGTCTTCTCGAAAGGACTTCACTAAAATTGTCATAACTTTTTACTTATAGGTCACATTTTAGAAAACTCGATAGCCTCGATAAGAGGATTAAAATATCTATCATATCATAGGTCATACGACACCTAATTCATTTTGTGCCAAGATTTCTGACTATTCGAAGTTTACACAAGCAGGAATTTCCCCTAACTAATAGCTAACCTTCACCTACAATCTATAGGTCTATGGATCATACTGGTCAATTGTAATTTCTATCAGCGGATGGATAATAAGGTCTTGATCCAAGGACACAGACCACGGTCCATGGTTTGACTTATGAATCGTAGGTCTGTCCGTGGGTTGAGACTTAGCCAATTTTTCTAAGCTATATTTTGGAGGGATACAATGGTGAACTACGGACCCATAGTACAGGTTGTAGATTAAACTACGGTCCATAGATGGTGACCGTGGATTGCACCTTTAATTTCTGAAAACTTGATTTCTGGTATATTTTAAATACAGGGTGTGACTTTATCTCCCCCTTGGGAACATTTATCCTCGAATGATGTCTAAACTATCTAAAATAGATAGAGAGAGAGAGGGAGAGATATATATATAGAGAGAGAGAGAGGCAATTGCTACCACTAAACAGTAGGAACTGAGTTTTTGATTGAATTGAGTTCCAAGAACATGGAAATACGCTGAAAATGAAAGTAAAAGCTAATGGAACATGATACTAAGGCTGAGTTCACGCATGAATGACTTAATAACTAAAGAGGAACTATTACCTCAAGCTGGAGTAGAATAGGAAGGAAAGAGGTTAGGATACTTGGATTTCATGGCTACTTCTGCTTCCCTAGTAGCCCCCTCTATAGATTAACTCCTCCACAGAACCTTGAATTAAGCGACTTCTTTGTTTTTCAACCTTCTAACCTGATGGTCAAGAATCTCAACTAGTACATCCTCGTATGAAAGACTATGTTTCACCGCCACACTCACTAATGGCACTAAAAAGGCTCGATCTGCCACACAATTCTTCAAGAGTGAGATGTGGAAGACTAGATGCACTCCTACTGGTTCTGCTGGCAACTCTAAATCATTTGCCACCTTGACATCCCTTTTTAAGATCTTTTAAAAGCTTTCATATCAGGACTGAGCTTCCCTTTGTTGACTAATTTCATAACCCCCTCATAGGTGACACTTTTTAGAAAACCCAACCATCAACTTGGAACTCTAGTTCCCTTTTTCTTACATCTGCATAAGATTTGGATGACTTAGGGTATGAGTTGCAGTTTCTCCATAGCATAAAGGATTGAATCTTGCCGAATCTAAGTTGTTTAACCTACTTCAAACCAATCAACAGCATATTTACATCTTCGCCCATACAGTGCCTCATAAGGGGCCATCTGAATGCTTGAGTAGTAGCTATTTGTCATAGGCGAACTCAATAAGAGGTAGATAATCATCCCAACTACCCTTTGAATCAATCACATAAGCTCTCTGAATGGTATGCTCTGCCTGTCCATCCGTCTGCAGATGAAATGTTGTGCTAAGGTTAACCTGAATAACAAGACCTTTCTATAATGACTTTATGAAATAAAAGGTAAACTGATGACCTCTATCTGAGATGATAGAAAAAATAACTCAATGAATCCTCACATGACATTAATGTAAATCATGGCATAGTCCTCTACCAGATCTTTAGTCTTGACCGCCAACAAGCGAGAAGACTTAATCATCCTGTCAAATATCAACCAAATGGAGTCATGTTGTGTGCAATTTTGAGGTAACCCTATAATGAAATCAATATTGATAACTTCCCACATCCAAATAGGAATGTCGATCTCTTTAGTCATACATCATGGTCTTTAATGTTCTACCTTGACATACTGGAAATTGGCACACTTACTCACAAAATATGATGTATCCCTCTTCATATCATTCCACGAGTAGACTCCTACAAATTGTTTTACATCTTAGTGGCACCTAGATGAATAGAATATTTGTAGTTATGGGCTTCTACAAGAATATTTTGTCTCAATTCACCCACATAAGGAACACATCATCTACCCTGGTAACAAAGTACACCATCTCCCCCTTGGGAGAATACCTCCACTCACTATTATGTACTGCACTCTTAAGTTCAAGCAAGATTGGATCATTGTATTACTTTTCCTTAACCTTCACTACCAAAGAAGATTATGCACTATTTTGAACTATTATGTGGATGTCTGATATGCTCGTAAGGAGAACACCCGAGCGAGCAAGCCTGTGAACATCATTCAGTAGTTCCATCCTTTTTTCCTCAACCTGCGCTAAACTACCCATAGGTAATTTGTTAAGAGTATCTTCTACTACATTCGTCTTACCATTGTGGTAATTAACTCTCATTTTATAATCCTTTAGGAATTCAAGCCATCTTCTCTCGCAAATATTCAACTCTGTGAACACATACTGAAGGATGTTATGGTCAGTGAACACATCCATATGAACACCATATATGTAGTATCTCCAGATCTTGAGTGCAAACACTACTACTGCAAGCTTAAGGTCATGAGCTAGATAGTTTTTATCATGCACCTTAAGTTGTCTACAAGCATAAGCTATAACCTTATCTCACAACATCAACAAACAACCTAGGACAAATTTTGATGCATTACAATCGATCACTTAACCATCTGAACCCTGTGTTAGAGTCAAGGCATGAGTTGTAGTGAATATAGTTTTCAATTCTGCAAAGTTTTTCTTACAATCATCTTATTATTGAAACTTGACCATCTTCTGAGTCAACTTAGTCAATGGTGAGGCTATGGATGAAAATCCTTCCACAAACCTTCAACAATAACCCGCTAGCCTAGAAATTTCTAATATCTACCACAAAGGTAGGTATGCACTGTTTTTTCACTTCTCTCTTATATGAATCCACTTAGATCCCCTCGCTAGATACAATGTGACCAAGGAAAGCAGCGAATTGCAACCAGAACACACCTTTGCTAAAATTAGCGAATAACAGGCTATATTTGATAGTCTGTAGAACAACTCTCAAATGAATCACATGTTCTTCCTCATTCCTAGAGTAAATGAGGATATCATCAATAAAGGCAATAAGAACAAATCCATGTACTGTTTCAACACATTGTTCATCAAATGCATGAAAGAAGTAGGAGCACTGGCTAGTCCAAATGACATAACTAGAAACTCATAATGACCATATCGAGTCCGGAAGGGTGTCTTCAGAATATCATTATCTCTGACTCTAACATGATGATAACTTATCTAATGATTATCTTTGAGAAATGTCTAGCACCCTGAATTTGGTCAAACAAGTCATCAATCATGGGGATAGGATACTTATTCTTGATTTTGACCTTGCCAATTGACTATAGTCAATGCATATTCTGAGATAACCATATTTCTTTTTTATGATCAACACCGATGCACCCCATGGCAAAATACTATATTTGATGAAGCCCTTATATAAAAGGTATTTCAAATGATCTTTCAATTCCATAAACTATGCTAGAGGAATTATCTAAGGAGGAATATAAATTGGTAGGATATTCGGAAGGATGACAATTTAAAAGTCAATTTTCCTTTTGGGATGGGCTCCGGGAAGATCTTTTGGAAACTCATAGACTACATGAACTGACTCGGGAGTAAAATCCTTAAATTGAACTAAATAATAAAGATAACACTTAAAGATCATCTTTCTGGCCTTAAGGTAAGCAAAGAATTGCCCTATAGGCGCTAAGATACTTCCCTTCCACTTCAAGATTGGTTCATTTGGAAACTGAAAATGAACAATCCTAGTCCTACAATCGACTGAGGCATAAGAGAAATGTCACCAATCCATGCTTAAAATGACATGGAAGTGTATCATTTCTAACTCTATAAGATATGGTGAGGTGACTTTCTAAGAGAATGTAACACGAAAATTTATGTATACCCGTCTTGCTATAATTAGGTCACCAACTGGAGTAGAGACTAAGAAAGTTTCTTAGAATGTTTCTAGACTAACACTGAATTGGACTACTATGTAAGGAGTTACAAAAGAAAAAGTATCCCCTTGATCTAACAATGCACAAAAATCAAGGCCAAATCCTCCTAATGAACCACTAACAACATCAGGAGAAAATTTCTGGTACTGGCGAGCCTGAAGAGCATACAACCTATTTTGGCACTAATTCCCACCTCCATTGAATGATTTGCCCTACTGAGTCGAGTGACTTGTTTGTGCTATTGAAGTTGTTGAGTGATCTCTACCATTACCGCCTCCTTGGCCATGTATAAAAGGACAAACCCTCAAGCTGTGACTAGGCTGACCTCACCCAAAACATCATTCTTTTCCCACGAGGCACTCGTCTGGATAGTTCTTAATACACCTAGGGATAATGGGGTAGGTCATTGTGACAGAAACAATTCCCTGAGACTTAGAGTCTTGTTACCTAACCTTTTGATCATGCTTGTTCTTGGATGATGGAACACTAGTTGATTAAGGGACTGGGGTTGAAAATTTCTGCTGACTGTGCGAGCGATTTTCTCCACCCAATTTCTGCTAAGAATAGTCATTCTTACAAACCCTAGCTTTCTTATTCTCCTCTTCCTATTCCCTAAGCTTATCACTCTCAACCTGCTGACCATGAGTCATAAGCCTAGATATGTTCATATCTCCCAGTAACATAGCATTTTTGCACTCCATTTGAACCAAATCTGACACTCCATACAAGAACTTATTCATCATCATCCTGGGGTAGCAACCATTTGAGTAGAATACCTAAAGAGTTGGTTAAACTTGATACCATACTCTTGGACCGTCATGTTTCCCTACCTTAAGTTAGGAACCTCTCAATAGCTCCCGTTCTTTTACGGGGTCCTATCAAATTCCTGAGCCTTCTCTTCTTTCAACTATATTGGGAAAAACATATCCATAAAGGTCTCACTAAAGCAATCCCAAGCAATAGGATTTGCATATGTATGCCTATTTTTTTTTCACTGACTGTACCAGATATAAGCAAAATCTTTTAGCTAGTATAATTTAAACTCTACCAAATCATTCACAGTAAGATGCATCACCTCAAAGATCTTCTTGATATCATGTAAGAAATTCTGAGGATTTTCACCAATTTGGATCCTAAGAACATAGGCGGATTAATCCTAAAAAGTCATGAATCCTTGCTACTTCTAATTTACTTTTATCATTCAAAGGATATTGAATCAGATTGTTTTGGTTGGAAACACTGTGAGCCAACATCTGAATGGCGTTCCTGAATTAAGCGTTAGAGACTTCCTGATCTGGGACTGGGTGAGATGCATTTGAATTCTTGGTGTTAGCTCTACGATGAGGCATGATATGAAATGTAGAACTTTGAGTTAGAATGGAAATAGATCATATATTACGCACGATAAGAATAATAAGAAGGTGAATTTTTTCCTAAAAAACTTCATAGTCCACCTTGTCATTAGATGTGGTGCACTTAACACTCATGAAAAAAACTCTACTTAGTGCGGTTTTTCACACATCCTAGGACACTTAAACCTAGTGATCTGATACCAAGTGTGTCATGCCCCGAGCTACCACTGAAACGCGGACTCGAGACCTAGGATCATAAGTGATCCCTAAGCAAACCGGGCTTGCATGATCATGATCATTCTAAAGATAAACTTATCCAAAAGCTAAATTGTATTTAAAATGAAAAGATGGGGAATACCCATATACTATAACTGAGATAAATCAAACACTTATGAGCTTAATACAAAAAACATATTATCTAACCTCTAAGTTCAATCTAACTATGTCTGAAAATAGCCTCTTACTGACTATAAATGTAGGTACAGGCCCCATTTATGTTTAACAAAAATTGAAACTAAAGAAACTAAAAATACAGAAATAAACGCATGACTATTGTCCTCAGAGAATGAGGAATCACCATTGATTATGCTGAACTAGAGATCGGGAACTGATCTTAGCGTGATCTTGATGTTGAGAACCTAAACCTACATAATTGAACAAGCACCTAAGCAAGTGAAATATTCTGAACACGATATACTGAATTCTAAGTTAACTAGATCCAATGACCAAATTTATAACATGATGAGATTGAATACCAACTGAACTATAAATATGGTTAGTTCAATAGAGTCTGACTAAACTGTGGGAGCTACTAATAAATGATAATAAAACCACATGCTCTAAGTGTGGCGTCCAATAGATACGCCCCATCGAGAGGACCCAAATTATCCTACTAGAGGTATAAAAGCATGTTGGCGTAATCACTAAACCGATTATCTCAAAGGGGACTTACAACCTACTGGGCTAACTTTGCTACTTTAAACCTTAGTCCAACTTGGTATTATTCCACTCCCGATAAATGAAGTAGTTAACTGATTATGACTGAGTTTCTGTAAATACTGGATAGCTCAAACTGAACATGCAAATAGAGAATGCAATAATTAATATGGTACTAATGCATTAATAATTGAGGCATGTATGACTGAATAACTGAAATATTTGACCTGGCATGTGCAATTCAAGAACTAAAGAAATACATAGGGATTCTGAAGTTCATATGGTGAACTGACGATTAACATGGTAATCTTATTTGGATATAACTAACTAATTAATGATAATCTAATGAAGTTCTAGAAACCCTAGGTCTAGTCATGATAAGAGAATCAAGAATTTTTTTATATCTAGGGATCTAATGGGTGAAAATAACCCACTATTCAAATCTCACATACCTGGTAATGAAATACAAAGAGAAATCTTTACATTTTGGGGCTGGAACTGAAGGAACCTTGCTTCCTTCTTGAACTAGTGTTTTTGACCTTTTTCTCCTCTCTTGCTTCTAATTTTTTATGTTTTGATATATGATTTCACTTAGGTAAGATTTAAATATGTTTCTAGGCTTCAACTGAGTAAAATCGAATGATTTAGGGTTTAAGCGACGTATCTTAAGGGTTAAATGAACTAGGAAAAGATTAAAGACCCTTGAAATAATTGTTGTCGGAGCAATCGACGACCTTGAGTGACGGTATGTCATTCAATTGAAGGACCGTCGTTTGAGTTTACTTGACATGCCTTCACTAAAATGGACATAGTATTTTAATCGGAGGTCAAATTTTAGCAAAGTTAGTGGCCCTGGAAAGAGGATTTAATTATCTATCATATCGTAGGTCATAGGACACTTAATTAATTTTGTCTAAGATTTATAAAAATTTGAAGTTGACCTAATCAACAATTTGACTCTTACTAACAACTAACCTTTACCTTCGGTCCATAGGTCTATCTAAGGACCGTACTAGTCAATCGTGGTTTGTATCAGAGGCTGGGTAATAGGGTCTTGATCCACGGACACAGACTAAGGATTTTGGTCTGACTTACTGATGGTACGCTTGTTTGTAGGTCGAGACTTAGCCGACTTTTCTTAGCTGTGTTTGGGAGGGCTTTAGTGGTGAACCACGGACCCATTAATCAGAGGAATGGTGAGAATATAAATCTACAAAAGTGATCCTTGTAACATGTACACATGTCCTTCAAAGTTAGTTGCCCAAAAAAAGGTTGGCTGGGCAAAATGCATTCATATATAATTATATGTATTACCCTCACCTTGCTTCAAGTTATACATAATTTTAACTAGAATATTACGTAAATACCCCACTACAATTCTTGAATTATGATCACAATTATGTAAAGAACATTGGAAATATCACAAAATTTCAAGTTCCTAAAATGAGAATAAAACATACTCTACTTAATAAAAAATGGTGTATCAACATGCCAATGTTGGTCTACTATTTTAGGGGTATTACATGATACATAGCTTCTTAACTCACAAATGTTATTTCTTTCTTCCTATTAACTCCTTCAAACTCTTCCTATTTTTACTCCCTCAATCTCAACAATTATTTCCTTAGTACACATTTTAATTTCAATTTTTTCCTCTAAACTCAATCGACTGCAAATTTCTCAGTATGATTTTTTTTCCTCTCCAACTTACGGTTCATCATTTTTTTCTAATGTTTTATTTTCATTTTTAATATTCAAATTTCTAATACATATGAATGATGCTCCTTATTTTAGATTTAAATTGCCCAGTTAATCTCACTTTAATTGATCGTGTTTATAATTCTGAGATGATAGTTGGGATGAAAATATATTCAAACAATTGCATGATCAATTATAAGTGAGAAATCATAATGTTGAGAAGTCAAAGTCGAAGAATGATATACCTTCATCTTTTGAACTAATTGTGTACCCCCCCCCCCCCACCCCCCCAAAAAAGGTAAAAAAGATGGATCTGTAGTATCTCTCCTCACAGTAATTTCTTTTTCAATGTTATGTTCTTCGTATTTTTCTGATACAAAAAAGGGAGAAAAGTACAACATGTTGCAAAATTCTCTTATGCATCCAAGGTTCATATTTTCATTGCATCTAGTTGATTGTGATTGATAAATTTATGTATAATTCCTATGATTCAATATTATGATACATTAAAATTTCATCATTTTCAAATATTAGTTTTGATTCCTAGTCCAAATTTATTAAAACACAAACTAGTATATATCATGTTTTTCTACCAGATACATACACATGTAGTTATTCAACTACAATGGTAGACATTATCAAATATTATTGTCACACTAATGTTTTTTAACATATCATTTTGTATCATATTCATATATATGTATATGATACATCACTTTTTTATGTATATAACATCGTTATATTTCACAGGTTATTATTTACAAGAAACATTAATGTATAACTAATTAAGTCAGCATATATCATATTAATAATTATTTTGTATATGATACACAATCATTTTAAATTGTCGAATTGACTATGTATCAAATGTTATTACTTATCTCAAGTCATCCTAGTAATATTTAAGACATAGTTGCCCCAATTATTAACACTTGTATATAAAATTCAACAAATTTCAAATTTTATTGCATGTATTAAATACTTGTCAACTAACAACAGTGGTTATATAGCAATCACAAAAAATGTTATTTAGAATGATTACATGTATCATAAATATCTTGGAAACTCAATAGTTTTTTTAATCAGAATAAGATACATTAATAATAATGTTTAGTTTTATGGTCATGATACATAAATAGTAATGTATAGTCAATAGGTGTGGGTGTTCAGTTGGTACGGTTTAGTTTGGGAATTTATATTCGCTTTTTCAATTTTTTATTCGGTGAAAATATTAAACCGAAACCAAACTGAAATAAATGCACTTCAGTTTTATTTTCACAATTTCGATTCGATTTATGATTTAATCAAATTTATCAAACAATAATATAATGATACATTTTTCAATTCTTCCAAATTTCAAATATTCTAGCCTTGATTTTTGAATTGGGTGTGTGTGTATGGGCCGTATTTTAGAATTTTAATTGGGCGTATGTAAACAAATGTTAGGTTTTAACGGTAGAATGTACAATGAGTGTAGTTAAATTTTGATTTTGCGTTTAATCAAATTAAACTACTAAAAAACCAAAAATCAAATCCAATAACCGAAATTTTAAAATTTAAAGAAAATTGAGGGAGTAGCTCTTTTAATATTTTTTAAATATAATGACTTGAACAAGCGTGGAAGAAATTATTTTTCTACAAATTATAAAATGTATTAGGAATTGATAGAAAACAATGAACTAGTCGGGAGTATATAATATATCATTCCCAATAAAGTATGAAATGCAATAGCAATCTCATAAAAACTAGAAAATGTGGGAAAGAAAAATTTATTATATGCTAAATTGTTTTGTTGAGAATTATGAATTATAATAATAATTATTTGTTTCACCTTGTTAGTTGTAAATAAAATATAAAAACCTTATGATTGTGAAAAAAACTCTTTTGATTTAACTATATTCTTAACAAAATGCGGGATACATTTGATTTAAAATTTTATATTGAGATAATCTCTAAATTCTTTCGATTAAGTAACTATATTGGGTATGAAGAAACTTAGATCGTTAATGATTCTTAATGATGCCTTTAATAATTTTTAATGAAATAATATCAATTGACATTCTATACAAATTTTTTCGACAAATTAGGATGACTATTAAAAATAGAGATTGAGTTGGTTAGTGCAAAATCATGTAATATTATAATGTGATATTTGTTGAAAGAAGCTTGAAGACTGATGGAACATGTCGAAGGAACAGTTTCATCGAATCACAATGACAAGTTAGAGTTTGAATCATACTAGGACTAGACTACTACATCCTAGTTTATGTGCGACTAATCTTATCATGCCCGAGCCTACACCCTGTGTTGGACTAGCACTCGAAGAAAACTACTTGTCCGAAGAGAAGCCTTGGTCAGACTTACTTACTCAGGAGAAGACTTAAAAAAATAATTCAGGATTAAAATGCACTTAGTCAACTGTTTAAAAACATAACTTAGAACGTTTTTAAAGATAAAACATTCAACTTAGCCGAAATGGCAAATTTGAACTGGAAGGAGGCTCACCAACTTACTCTTAACTACTCAGTAGATCAATGGTGCGTCGAATGCCGATCCTCGTTACTCGCGACTACATCATAATATGATGAAGGCAAACATGAATCAGTAGATTGAACGTACGAGTATGCAAGTTGTAATGTTAAAACACAAACATAGGTTTGAATAGAAATTTGAAGATAGTACCTGGCTCCACTCATCTCTACATGAATGAACTCATTTTAATACAAAATAATTTAAAACAAGTGCAATATAAAGAAATTTATTTAAATAATGATGTCAACTTTGTATATATGCAAAGATATAATATAACTATGAGATATATGTAAAAATACAAATAAATTGTGTATATAAATATAACTAACTCCTGTGGGATTTTCTAGAAGTAACAACCATCTCTTAAGAGATATAGTGATGATACAATATTTTGCGCCATGCTAACAGGGTCTTCCCATACCTTGCCATTAGTATAGAACTTGAACTACGAAGTAGAGCCATTAGTCTATGCTAAAATCACAAAATGAATCATCTCTAAAATTTTACCTTTTCTACCCATGGTGGCTAGTGGTTTATGGGGGTCGTGAGTTGTGTGAACTATCCCCCATATCGGTGCTTCATACTACTCCCTAAAATATTATTATATTAGCTCTTATGTTATAAAAACATACTTTCTTGTGTGATTTGAGATTAGTCCTAAAAAGTTTAGCTCAAAGGCTACCTTGGAAATCAAAGATTATGGAAGTGTATACTCTTTTCTGAAAACTAGATAAAATACTCTTTGGAAATCTCTGACTTCATTATTTTTTAAATGCGAAAACATTTTGAAACCTCTTGGGAATACCTAGTTCCAATATAGATCTTTGTAAAAATGAACTTTAAATTTGAACTCTTTGTTTAACTCTGAAACATAAGTCTTAAGAAAAAGGTTAAAACGTTTGTGAAAGACTTTTAAAAACATTAAGAACTTATCTTGACTTAAATCTTGACCTCATGACTTGATTCTTTACTTGTTCACTTGAATCTTAAATAGTCCATGAATTTATTTATGGATACAAGGATTATGATTTATAATTGGAAGGATCTCATGATATTTTTAGGAATAAACTAAATTACCCTTCTAAAATCCGGATTTAGACTTTCCTTAATTTAATAGTCCAACTTCCAAAGAGCATAACTTCCTCATACGAACTCGGAATCACGCAAATGTGATGGCATTGGAAAGATAATTTCAAGGGCTGTACAACCATATCTAGAATTTCACCTAACTCATCAAGATATATAATATATGTTCTTTTTAAATTGACCAAGCCAAACTTTTTCTAACTTTAATAAATTTCCAAATTTTTAATTATTTCCAAAATTGCTATTTCAAGTTCTTAGCTTCTTCCTACCTTGTCAAAATGTAAGATGTTACAATATCTCTACCTTGGAAACATTCATTCTCGATTGAGATTACTCTTACTAGGATAAGGGTTGTTACTTCAAGTTCATACATCCAACAAGCGAATCCCAACAACAACATGCCTTCTCATGATTTAAAGAATACTAAGAGAAGAATTAGTATCTTGGTGTGACCTTTCTCCGGATTAAAAGAGATATGGATATCTCTTCTACATATCCTCCTCAGCTTACCAGTTAGCTTCCTCAATGAATTGGTTCCTCCAAAGGACTTTGACTAATGCTACATCTTATG
>JAKWJD010000942.1:0-50618 GCA_027705065.1 Solanum peruvianum | reverse complement strand
TGCAAATATACATTGTGATTGTGGCTTATTGATTGGATGGGGTGTTGCATTCTGATACACTAACCTGGGATCACTTGCCACGTTCCGGCATAAATATGAGATTGGTTGCCAAATTTTGGCATAAACATTGGGTCGGGTACCTCGTTCGAATATGTTAAAAGTTTGAGTTTGGGTTCCATGAGAGAACCAATGACTTTACAAAATCGTATATCTTGAAATTGTGGAGTTGTACGTTGTTCTTAAGTGATAATTGATGTGGTATTGATCATGAATGGTTAAAAGATTATGATGACCTATATTTTTTTGTTTTATTCTGTTGATTTAACTCATTACATGTCTTGTTGTTGAATGATCTAAAAAGGGCCAAGGGTTCAAAAGTTGTCGATGTGTGAGAGAAAATTTCGTCCGTGTGTTGCAAGGGAGAGAAGTGGGGGTGGTGTACACGATAAAAATACTTAGGTATATTCCACAGTGAGAAAGGAATTTGTGGTTGGTAGTGGGGAAGCCTTGATAAAAGGTTTAATATGGCAGGGTCTGATAGAGATAAAGAGAAAACACGGTAATGTTGTGTATGGTTATTTGGAATGTGGGTAGTAAGGGTACTAGTGTAATTCTAAGGTATTTAGAGAGAGATAGAGATAAAAAGTGGAGAAGCAAGTGGTTTTATTGCATGTTCTTACTTTGTTGAATTCTTATATTATGTGGTGGACGTCGAGTTGAGCGATGATGCCTGCCAGTACATGTGGTTTTTTGCTGATACTACTCTTGCTATGCCTTTTTGGCATAATTTGTTTGCAAGGTCGGTGATGTTTGTTAGGTGAAGACAAAGATAATCTCGTTCAGTTTCTAATTTTCCTTCCGTAAGGTAAGAGTTATGTCTTTCCATTATTATGTCTTGTGTGTACTGTTAGTAGCTCTTGTACATGTTTAGACTAGATCCTTGGGGGTGTTGATTACTTTATAGGTCTTAATATGAAATTGCACTAAAAGTTCTTATTTATAAATCCTAGTTAATTCATTTATCTTTGTTTTTTCTTTAAATTTCCGCATAATTCCACTATTGGGATATGGCGGTACTCCTACTTAGGTATTAGAGTAGGTGCCCACACGACTCAGTAGGTTGGGTCATGACAAATTGGTATCACAGATCAGGTTATCGGTCTCCTAGTACAGGAGTAAAATGTGGACTTGACTCTTTTCAATTGATGTGTGGACATCTACATCTAATCCTCATGAAGATAGGAAGCAATTTATGAAGTTTTCCACCTTTTTTTCTCTTTTTTCATGTGAACTATCACTTGTGGCATGAGTTGAGTCCTATTGGTATCTCACGATTCACATTGGTATCTCAATAAAGCAAATCAAACGTTGTGGTAGTGACAGAAGGAACACAAGCAAGGTAAACTGGAACTAAGAAGGTTCCAACTAGTATATGTCCATAAAGGTTGCGTGATTCTAGGGATGACCAGATATGGTCATCCATGGAGCTAACTAACTAACAACATGACTTGTTTGTGAATTATAACTTGGCAAATGTGAATGTGTGTTCTATTGTCTGAATTAATTGTAAATCTGGAAGTTGTATTTTCTTGGATGTGACGATACAATTATGTGCACTATAATAACGTGTCTGAACCTTGATATGTGCAATATGTTGATTGAGTTGTTGAAATTTTGCAAGATCATAATTGTGTGAGGGTCGTGAAACTCGTTATGGAAAGAAGGTCATCACTAATTTCAATGCAAGGGTCTAAACAAGTTACAGGTGATTCGTTAGCAAAATTTGGACATGTCTTACACTTGAATAATAATTGTGTGAGTGTTTGGGTTTATCTCGGGAATGTGTGGGATGTGGGGTTGAATTCAGGGGAATGCGTTGGATTTGATATTATTAAGATTGACTCGGGGTAGACATCAACTATCCTAGGTAAGGGAATCACTCTCAAAACGCCTGTGTTATAGCTGGGAACCTTGGGAAAGTCAGAAAAGAAAAGAACCCCCAAAAAATTGTAGATAGGTTATGCCTCGTTTGGGCTACTAGAGCGGAATTTTTCCCGTCAAAGTGACGCTGCCAGTCGGGATTCCTCCCTCCAGAATGAAATAGGGCGAGAAAAAATCACAGCCTATTTTTCCTGCTTTTCTTAGTCTCTAATATGAACCCGACTGTGTATCCGAACTAATCCCAGCAATTCAATTAGTATTCGACAATAGAGCAATAAGCTAAAAAAACATTAGTAGTTAACGGACAAAAACAGTTAGTCGAGGTCCTCCAAGGGAATAATGCGAGCCCAAACATCAATAAACATAGGGAACTTTGCGTAGTCCTATGGCTCGATTCGGGGAATCTCCCTATTATAGGCAACTTAAGAGAAAGTGACCTTAATAATCTTCCACATTCGGTCCATTGATCCCTCGCTAAACCTTTCCTTATTCCTAACGCAACTATTAGTTGAGAATCTTAAACTCTAGGTGAGTGCTGGATGGAATTGGAGTAGAGTTAGGAAATGAGTGTCTCAACCATATTTGGACGATATCCGAATCCTCCTCCACATGTGCACCTAAGAGTGGGGGCTGGGACCGGGTAGGACGAGTGACATCATCTCCCTCATCGTGTGACTCCACAGCCACGTAACTGATGCTGGTCTTGTCCGTCCTCCTCCTCTTGCTCTAAGAAGTAGAGCATTGCCTAATCAAAAGAGAGTGAAAGGGGGGGATCCATGGGAAGCACCTCATCAGTGTCGAAAAGTGTCACTCCCGCCTGCTTGCATTGCACAGTCACCAACCTCAATAGGAAGAAGTCTTTCATGTAGCTCTGATAGAATATTTCCACTCCGATATAATTTGTGCCCCCACATTTAGTTCGATGCCTCGTATAGCGTGCACCACCACCAAGACCCGAGGAAATGTCATGTCGGTAAGAATGCCCAATGGGCAGATCATCCTGGTAACAAAGTGTATCCATCACTTAGCATCTATTGACCACTCCGTACTAGTGATGTCCTCTATGATAACCCAGTAGATCTGATTCTAGCATGCATGCTCGATCAGGGTGTCTCTCAACTAGCCTAGATCAATCGTACTCCAAATTTGAGAACTCAGGCACCTCTAGTGCCTCATTGATAGATGTGGCATTTAGGGGGATGTCAAATCCAGGAATACGGATGACCAGATGAGGGACTTCCAATGAAACAATAGGCATGATAGCGTAGAACTCCCTCACCCAGGTAGAGAGAGCAGCAGGGGGAGATTCTGTCAGTGGAGCCCAGCCAAACTTTATAAGCCGAGCGTGAAAGGCAGACATTTTTTCATCCAAATTCAGCAAGTGAAAACCCCGCTCACAACATAATTCAGTGATCCAGTGGTCATGGTTCATTCCCGACTAGTAGCATTGGGAAAGCGGACAAAAAGTCAATTTTCCTCATTGATCCTAGTCTTTTATAAATCCTGCAAAAATATTTATAAGTACATTAGAACATTGAGGAACATTGAGGGCAAATTTTCTATCTTAAACAGATGCAGGCTACTGGTTTCCATATCCCACCCTAGTGGACAAAATCGCGCTAGAGCGGGATAATGAACAAACACCAAGCGCAATCATGGTGCCCTTTGTCCCTAAAATCCCTAATTCATAGAATTTTAGCAGATCAGAGTATAATAAGTTACTTTGAACCTAAATATGCAATTATATTAATAAATACAATCCTAAGAAAGTGATCAAATATGAGTTTTCTATCAAGTGAACCTTCAACAATCCCACATCTTCAACAATCCCGCATTATTTTGTATCAATTTGACTGTGTTTTTTGCGAAA
The DNA here is from genome assembly GCA_027705065.1 of Solanum peruvianum. Taxonomy (NCBI): domain Eukaryota; kingdom Viridiplantae; phylum Streptophyta; class Magnoliopsida; order Solanales; family Solanaceae; genus Solanum; species Solanum peruvianum. The sequence goes on along the minus strand of JAKWJD010000942.1, from coordinate 46,807 downwards.
TCCTCATGCCTAGGACGTTGTGAAGACATTAGGTACGTGAGGGAAATGTCATACTACGTTTTCTATCAAACTAGAAATCTAAGTTCAATTTGAATAACTAACAAAAAAATGATTTTTAATCAAATTAGTAGTAGCATGCAAGCATTGTTAATCAAGTATACAAGTAAAGAGCATAATTAACGAGAAATTTACCTTGTTTTTGACGTTCGGCGATAATGATCGAAAGGATTTGGGGAATTTTTTTTGAAAGTTTAGGGAGAATTGGGAAAATATTTCCTTTTCCCCTTTTTGTCTCAGATTCCCCGCTTGAGCGGGAGATCCCTCGCCACAGCAGCCACGCTAAAGCGGAAGGGATGCCTCCCTGGACGAGCCATACTATGTAGTGGAACATGTTTTCTTTCTCTTTGTGTTGCCTCTTTTACCTAAGTGGTCCCGTGAGTATAAACCATCCGTGCTTAAAATCGAAGAGTCACTGCTCTTTCCGGTTTCGCGATGGCCCCATTTGTTAGTTTAGAAGCACTTCAACATAGGGTGAGTAATGATCTATTCATTGTTTATTCGAGGACGAACGATGGGTAAATTGGTATCTATTGTAACGACTTGAACCTTTCTATTTAGTAAAAATAAAATTTCAAGAAATTACTAGGATAATGTCCCGCCGGAGCGGCCCAGATTTCGTTATGGCGGGGTAAGTTGGCGCTAGGTCGGGATAGGCGAGACAAAATGTAAATAACGCAAAGTCTTATCTTCTTATTCTTCTAAAATACGTAATTTAAACATAAACCACCCTAGAAACCCCCAAAAAGATTCTCTAATCTTGGGAAGGAAGGAGAATGAGATTTCTAGTGTAAGGAGATCGATAAATTGTGGATCTCCGGTCAAGATCACTGTCGGAGCCCAAGAAGAAGAATCAAAGGCAAGAAATTTGTGTAGCTTCCTGGCTTCCAGGTAGTCTAGATTTATTAATTAAATAGTTATAAATTTGTGCTCAATGTGTAGCATAATGTAAATCAATGGCAGGAATTATTCGTAGGAATTCGTGCACCGAGTAAAAGATGACTTAATCATTGAAGAAGCCTTAGACGATGAAATAGGGCTAGGTATGGATGAGTTATTATATTAGTGATATAATTTGATAAATACTTCAATATGATGGTTGTTATTTCATATTAGTGTGATGTATGTTAGTAATTACTTCGTTATAACGCATGTATGTTTGCGAATGTTGCATTATTGATCAGACAAATCACATATGAGGATAATTGGTTGAGGTAGGCCATGAATCATTACTTGACTGTATGAAGGTGCAAATATTCATTGTGATTTTGATTGTGGATTGTTGATTGGGTCGGCTGTTGTGTTCTAACACACTAACCTTGGAAAAGTTACCGCGTTACGACATAAATATGGGATTGGTTGCGGTGTTTTGGCATAAGTGTTGGATTGGGTACCACGTTCAGATATGCTAATAGTATGGGTTAGGGTTCCATCAGAGAACCAATGACTTGACATAATTGTATATCCTAACATTATGAAGTTGTACATTGTCTGAAGTGATAATTGATGTGATTTATTCTTCTATGTTGATTTAACTCATTATATATCTTGTTGTTGAACGATTCAAGAAGGAACAAAGGTTCAAGAGTTGCAAATGTATGAGATAAAAGGTTGTCCATGTGTTGCAAGGGTGAGAAGTAAGGGTGGTGTACATAATGAAAATACTTGGGTAGATTCCACATTGAAAGAAAGGAATTCGTGGTTGTAGTATAGAATCCTTGATAAAAGGTGTCATGTGGCAGGATCTAGATAAGATGAAAAGAAGGCAAGGGTACGTCATGTGTGGTTAGTCAGAATGTGGGTAGTAAGGGTACTAGTGTAATTCTAAGGTATGTCAGTAGAGGGTAAAGGTGGAGAAGCAAGTGGTATTATTACATGTTCTTGCTCGTTGAATTCTTATATTATATGGTGGGTGTCGGCTTGACCCATGATTCCTACTCGTACGTGTGGTTTTGTACTGATACTAATCTTGTTATGCCTTTTGGCATAGTTTTGATACAGGGTCGTTGATGTTTCGTTTGGTGAAGATGAAGATAATCTCCGGTAGCTTCTAAATTTCCTTCCGTTATAATGAGAGTTGTGTCTTTCCATTATTATGTTCTGTGTGTACTCTTAGTAGCCGTTGTACCTGATTAGAGTATATCCTTAGGGGTGATGATTTTTTTGCAAGTGTTAACCCGAAATTATTTTAAATGTTCTTATTTACAAAAGCTTGTTAATTCATTTATCTTTGATTTCCTTTAAATTTTTTGCATGATTTAACTATTTGAATATGATGGTTCTCCTACTTAGGTGTTAGAGTAGGTGCCCGTGAAATTTTCAATCCATCTTGAGACTTTTTATTCTCATTGATGTAATGTATGTTACTATATTGAAGGTATAAATTACTATCTATTTTATATCTTTTAGGATTTATCTATCAATTTTGTAACTTCTTTTCTTTTTTTTCTTGAGTTGAAATTCAAACTGTGGCTATAAAAATTAAATAACAAAATATTAAAATTAGTATAACTTACATAAATCTCATAATGTAATACTTAAATTACATTTTATCCCTATTTTTTTGTTTTACAAAAATCCCTCAAAATATCAGTCATCCAAAGACATAAATTTCATTCTGATACATTAATTGTGATACGTTATAAAAATTGTTTGTTGAACTTAATAAGGAATATAAATATAAATTGATTTCTTTCCCATAAATCGCTTCAATCTGCAAGAACTTTACAAAATTCAAAGTTATTCTCCCAAACTATAAAAAATCCTTTCAATTTTGATTCAAATTAATTCAAAATTTTGAGATTCAAAAAAAATTTCACAGTTCAGATCCTTTCACTTTAATTCAAAATTATTGAAATTTTGAGATTCAAACTTCTGCTCCTAGTTCATTGAAGATATTTTCAATTTTGATTAAAAATTATTTAATTTCTTAAGAATATACATCATGAAAATCTTCGCTAGTCTTGTTACTATCATCTTTGGGATTTAATGAATTATTTGTGATTCGACAAGAAAAGATACCCAACAAGAGTAAGAACAAAGTACTCACCTCATATGCAAAATGGACAATCGACCTAAACATGCAGAATCTCGTGCGTAAAAATTTTGATCAAGCTAATAAGGATATGTATATGAATACTCTTAATGCTCCTCTGCGTCCTCAAAATCACTACTTGTTGTGACTTTGTTATGTCATCAATTCACTTTGAGAAATTCATTCATCAATGAGAATATAATAATAACTAGTTATAATGTTGTCATATTTTTGTTTGATGTCCACAATATTAAAAAATTCATATTAACCTGATGCTTGTTCCCGTTGTTGCTGCCGCCTCTAAGGGTACATGTTTGTGTGGTAATTTCTATGTATATAATACATTTATTATAAATTTGAATTTACGTATCATGTCTAAGAAATTAGTGCGTGACATATGTATCTTATTTTGTTTTAGAGATACTGTATTTTATAAAAGATACATTATACATGAAATTATTTCAAATAGCATTTTTTGTGTATGATACACAACGCAATGGTGGTTAGTTGATATGCATATGATACATGTAATAAAGTTTGAAAACGATTGAATTTGATATATATTGTGTATCATGTACATATGGATTAATTTGATACACAATGTCTTCGATGTAGAACATAAAGAGTTTATGTATCAAGTGTATTTATTGGGTAATGTTTACAGACACAGCTTTCCAGATGAATAATTTTGGTGTATGTATCTAGTGGTAAAAGATTGCCACTTATATATATACTAGATAATTGAAGGCCCGTTTAAGGGCCCAATATAATTAATTATTTTTTTCATTTTTAAGTTAAAAATAATTATTCATATTAATATTTTATTTTATTATAGTTTCTAAATTTTTCTATTATTTAAAAAAATCATAAAAATTTCCTCTCAAATAAATTCCTATCCTCTGTCAGACACATCAGTATCTCCTCTCGGATACATTTTTATCCACTCTTGAATACATATTTATCTCATCTTGTATACATCCATGTTCTCTCTTAGATACATTTCTCCCCTCTCGGATACGTTCATATTCTCTCTCGAATACAACCCTCCCCTCTCAGATTCATACGTGAGCTATGTGTCTGCAAGTTTTTTCAATAGCAATGTATCACGATCAATGTATCAGCATGTCTGCTGATTTATCTGAAATTATTTAATTCTAAGAAAATTTTGTAATTTGAAGAAAGTAGGGATATAATGTAATTAACTCTTTACACTATGAAAATGTATAATTTATGAAAATTTTACTTTAATTTATGTGACATATTTTTTCTTTATAGTCAGTTTCAAAAGAATGATGTATAATATAATTAAATAATATTTTGACTTTAAAATATTCATTTTATTCTTAGTAAGATGATTTATAGTCATATGAATATTTATGGTTTGTTTTAGACCACGAGTTTTAAAAGTATTTTTTTCTTTTACAAAAATCTTCATGTTAAGTTAAATTAAAATTGTATAAACCGAAAGGGAGTGAGTATAAATTTTAGATCAATTTTATATTTATAAAATTTATAACTATTTTGCCTTTTAACAAAATTTAAAATGAAAATAATTCACAATTATTTTTATAGTATTTTTTTTATCAATATTCTATCGATAATAATCAATAGAATTAATTTAAATAGGTAATAAAACATTTTAATTTTGAAATCGATCAAGTTTTGATATCAATTGAGAAAACATTTATTTTTTAAGTTGTAAAGCATTCATAGTCTAATAGTAATGTGCTCCTTACACTCAACGAATGACACTAATTTAAAGATTGCAAGAAGTAGAGATCAAGACTAAATTGTGGAAGTTACATATGTATATGATATATAATTCTATGCCAAATTAATTTTTGTTCCATATATTTATATAATTTCAAAATTTATCCCGTTAATTATTTATTTGTTTTATTAAATTACAACTATGCACTCATTGTTTTGTCTTTTTTTTTTACATTATCAATTCTATTTTGTATCTCTGTAGAATTGTAATTTTTTTTGTTTTATTATTTAAGTCACAATTTCTAAAGATAAAATGAATGTTATTTTGGACATTAAATAAATATTATTTTGGAGATAAACTAAAAAAATAAGATTTACTAACCTACAACCACGAAGATCCACTTTGAAACCCAGAGACGAAGAAAACTTTGAAACTCTTAGCCGCAAAATGAGGGAGAAGGAGTAAAATTATTTATGGAAAGTAATGAAATGAGGGGGGGGGGGGGAGTAAATAAACATTTTGAAATTTAGTCTATGTGGCAGTGGAACCCTATTGGCGATGTGGAATTCACATGGCATTTAACAACTTTCATTAATAAGAAGAGCACGTTTGACCTAATAGTTTGACAGAAAGGATAGTTTTGAGCTGAAATATAGTTTAAGGTTATATATAAGCTATTTCAGATAGTTTAAGGGTATTTTTTACCCATTTTCTTTTAGTCTATGTGGCAGTGGAACCCTATGGCGTGCAATGTAACATTCACATGACATTTAACAACCTCCATTAATAAGAAATGCACTTTTGACCAATAGTTTGACGGGAAGGAGAGTTTTGAGCCGAAATATAATTTAAGGATAAATATGAACTATTTCAGATAGTTTAAGGATATTTTTTATCTTTTCTATTAAAACTATATGAAGACTTATGTTTAAAGAATATTGTATATAATTTAAAAGGAAATTACATCATGGAAGATAGTAGGTTATACTGAATATATTATGGTAGCAATAAACATATATGAACTATTTAAATTGTATAAATATTTTTTATATTATTATAATCAAATAAATACAAATTAATTTTTTAAAATTAAATAAACTGATTATGTGGAGCCACACATGAAATAAAAAATTTTGTGACCTAGAAAAAGATTATAAGATTCTTCTAGAAAATTATTTGGAACACTAATTATGTAATTATAGAGTTATAGCTTTGCTCATAAATAATATTTAAAATTAAAATATTGGCATTGGTCGTCCTAATCATGGCTCTTCTATATATATATATATATGATACATCAGTTAGTGCCTATGAATTACGTACATTTATATTGAACATGATAAACACTAATTGAATATTTGACTATTGAAGATCTTAAAAACCAAAATTAAGATGAAAAGCTAAAAACAAAAGGAGTAGAATTCATATGTATCAAAAAAGTTGTAGATGAAAAAGCTTATTATTATTTTTTTGAAAAAATGGCAGTGGAAGATCTGGAAAAAAAATTGATGAAGAAATAGTCATATCTAAAGCTTTTTAGGAACTTAAAATAGATAACTGGAAAATGAATATATTTGAAATTCAAAAATAGAGTGATGGATGTAACTGTCAATATGTGGGGGTGATTCGAGGCATGAAAATAGAAACAATCGTGGGTTGAAAGTTGGAAGGATTATGAATAATGTATCTGGAAAAAGAGAGAAAAAGAGAAAAGCACGGATATTTGTAATATTTTCAAATGGCAGGAAATTTTAAAGAATATGAAAAGATATATTGTGTAGTTATATAATTTTCCTTAAAATTATTAAGATTAAGCGGGTCAAGACCCAACCTGATTTTAAGCCCATTTGAGCCCAAAGTAAACTTGGATGGATTAGAGTCCAACCCAATTTCTATTTCAACCCATTTTGATATCTTCAATTTTAAGTCAACCGCCCATTTGACAGTTCTAGTTACAAGGATTGTAACTACATGATATCTAGAGAAACAATTACTAGAGTCTAAGTAATAACAAAATTACTATAAACAAATATTCAAATTTGGTTAGTAAATAATTGACCAAATATGGAAAAAACATTGTTCCATACTAAAAAGAGGTAAATATCAATTAATATTGCACACACATTTGTTAGATATTTTTTCTTTACACTTTATCTATAAATACATATCTCCATTTACTTTCAAAATATATTTCTTCTCAATGTTCTTGAGTAAATTTTGCTCTTATCTTGCTTGTAGAGAAAAAAATGGATTCTTCTTCTGAAATCAACAATTGCCGTGAAATAATACCTTACGTTTCCCCAGTCAATAATATTCGAATGGCGGTATGTTATTTTACAGTACTAATTTTTTAGTATTTTGTATTAAAATTATAATGAATCCACAAAAGGTATAATTCGAATAGCAATTTGTATAAATTATTTTTGGAGAAACTTTTTGAAAAAAATTCATTTTATAGAAGTAGAAAAGTTTTCTTACAAATATAAAATATTTTCTAGTTGTTCATTTTAATAAATATGGAATAATGAAAGTTGAATGCACTTTGAAAAAAATAAGAGAATGTATAGTAACAATGTGTTGTTATAAAATTTATGAATTATTTTCTACTATAATTTATAAATAAGTAAAAATTTTACCGAACATAATATAAATAAATAATATTTTTTCTGCATCCAAACTTTGATAATTAATTTGTACTTCTCCCGATCCCTTACAGGCTCAAGAAAATCAAAGAGTTGATATTAGTGACTCGGTGTTACTACCCTCTAGTGTATCAAGTCATCCAAGAGAGAATGGCTCAGAAACATCAGTAAGAAACTACAATTTAGCATTCTATTGTTTCCTCTTACTTTTTGCTTACCCTTTAATTTATTATTTTTTACGTAGATTTTAGCTCCTTGGTTAAATCTTGATCATCATTGTGGATAAGTAAAAACACATGAATTCTAGGTATTTTTAGACATTGGAGTAATACTTTGTTTGGGAATAATTCATTATTCTGAGGAATATTTGTGTATCAAGATTTTGTTTTCACAAATTTTATCATAACATTTATGTCTATTAAGATTTTACTTTTTGATATGATTTTAAGAAAATAAATGAGATTTAATAAAATTTAGATGCCTTTTGAAAAAAAATAGAATTATGGGGAATATTTTTATCATTTTTTAATTGAAATAACTATAGGATTTTGGATTAAAAAAAGGGAAGAAATTAATTTTTTTGTATGATATTTTTTGTCATATAGATGACAATTAATCACATTATTAATAAAAAAAATCTAATTAAATTTCATATATATATATATAATGGCAAGTATTACATTTTATCTTATAAGCAATTACATTTTATCGTGTCTACCAAAAAAAATAATTTGAATAATATATTTTTATAAGCACTAAGATGATAAAAGAATGATGTATAGTTAAGTGTTTTATTATTTTGTATAGTGTTTGCTATATAATTATTATAACATACTATTTGTCTCTAGATTTGTATGTTAGATTTTAATTGCAATATTGACAAAAATTACGAGAATCTAACCTCTAATCTAATATCCTTTGATTTAATAATGTAGTTTAACAATTTAGTATTTTTTACTAAACTGGTTTAATAATTGTCAAAATTATCTAACCCCATCTTAATCATATTTATGACGAAAAATTTATGTTAATTTCAATGTCTAATTAATAAACTCTTAGAACTCTCATAATTTCTATTCGCCATCACCCAGAAGAAATATTTTTTCTTGATATTTCAAGCAATTGAGGAAACAATTGTTATTTAAGTGTGTATATCATTTTTTTTTTTGGTTAATGATATCATGTGAATTGATGTTATATGTATTATCATTTCATGTATTATTGTCATATATTGTGAATATATATATCTTTCACCTAGAAACTCATTTTGTTTATATGGACATTCAGATATAATATAGTGTGAATTGTTTTATATCATCAAAGCATCAAACTTTTATTATTTCTTTTATTCTGTAAAAGAGTTTAACTTATATATACAAACAATGTAAATAAAACTTTATATTATAAAATCATCCAAAAGATATCTATAAGCATACAACAATCAAAACAAAATATGTAATCCTAAAAATTAGGTAGTTTTCTTGTCACAAAAAGTAAATATGATATGATAGTTTATAAATTACTTATTATTTAAAACACAATCAACTATGAAAAGAAATTTTGATTAAAAGTTTTCTATTATTGCAGAATGAGTCTGAATTAACTCCCTATCAACTCATCGGGAGGAAGAGGGGATTGATTAGTGCAGAAGTCATAGCACTGTCTACTGTTAGCTTTTCAATTGTACCTCTGGCAGGTGAAACTAATATTTATACTGTAAAATTAAACAAGGTAATTAGTACATTTATTTTTCTAGATTTTCTATACATAAATTAATATATCAAGGGTTGATCATAATTATGATCGACAAACAGCGATGACGAGCAAGAAAGGTTAACTCTTCCAAATACTTTGTTATGGACTCGAATTATAGGGAGAAGATTTAGTAGATCCATTCAGACTTAATCAAAAGTATCAGGATATTCTTAACGGCTGGACATGTGAAAAGAGAAGGCGCCCTAATGGTCAATGTGACAAGGTAACTAAAATTATTATTTTATTTCTTGCATATAACTTAAATTATTGGTTTTTTTATTATTTCTTGATTTTATAAATTAGCAATGTCGAACTAACAAAATGATAGGTCAAGAAAATGAGAGATAGTGAATCAATAACTAAGCTAGTTGTGACATTGAGTTTAAATTTTATTCATCATTTTGATAATGTCTTATTTACACTATCATGTAGTTTAAAGTATACTTACTGGTAAGAGTCTACAAAATATGAGTTTTGTAATCTTAAAAATAAGACATGTAATATTTTATAAAATGTAAAAGTTAAATAATAGTTTAATAGTAATTTATCTAACAGTTCTGTTATAGTTTCTACATTATATCACGAGGGATTTTTATCTATTATAATTATTTTAGTTGCTTCATTTGTATAGCATGCTTATCTGATTGGATTTGCCTAGCAGAGTATAGTTAATAATTTATTAGTGCAAGGTAATAGTGTACACTATTTAATTTTTTAATAATAATATTGTAACCTAATAAAAAACTTTGTTGTATTGTAGGTTTATCATCACATGAGAAAAAGTTCCATATGCCGATCTGTTATGGAAGTATGTAGATACATATTAGATGGATATGAGAAAGTAGAAGTAGAAATTGATTCTGAAACCAATATGGTAAAAGAGATTAAGGTAAGATATTTAACAATTTGACAAGTATGTTTTTTATTGTTACAATCATTCTTATAGCGTAATCTTTAATCAAATCAAGATTGGGTCTCCAAAATACCCTTCCAAGAAAAGAAAAAAAGAATCTTTAAATTCAGAGCATACAACAACGGAGCAGAAAGAAAACAATGGTGAACTACATTTAGGAAATGAAGTGGCACTCATGTGTGAAATGATGGAGCTCAAAGAAACAAGCGAGTTTGTGGTAAGTTATTAAAATTCATGTGGCACATAAAATAATCTCATGAAGTTAGACAATCACAATTACCATAATGATGTTAAATCCACCAGGAAGTGGACAAGGTAGAAGAGGGTGAAAATAAAGTGTTTGCTCACCTCAACAAAAGTAATGAGTTGGACTCTGAATTTTCACAAAGTATAGGTAAGTGATCCTATCACTAGCTTAATCCTTTGTTGTAAGTTTTTTTATTTTATTTTATTTTATTGCCATCAAAATTCGACAAGCTTTCTTCCTCCAATGTCTCGATAGATATCCTTCACTTGATGTCACCATTACTTCAAGAAGTAGAGAATACAAGAATGATGCATCTTAATATTTGGAAATAATTTAATATTAAAAATTTATTTTATGTTTGATTAAATAATTTATAACCACGTTATAATTTATAGGAAAATTTGGATCATACTTCTTGAAAGTATTTATTTTTTTCTTAAATTTTACGTGTAGTCAAATTATATCATATAAATTAAGATAGATAAAGTAGTTTAAATAATATTTATACATTGACTTCATTTGTTTTTGCAGAAAATATGGAGCAAGTCCCCATTTCACAATCATTAGAAATCAAAAATAATGAGAATGCTTATATGGAGAAGGGACTTCCTTATGAAGACAATTATGGAGAAAAAGAAATGATTGCAAACTTGGCCAGTAATGTTGAGTTTGTGACTCCCGCTGATTTCACACTAGAGACAGGTATTTTAATCAACTCCTTACAAATGCATGAGATTATCACAAGATTTATTCAATTAAGGTGTGTCTGATTTGAAAAGAAAACATTTAATTATGGTCATGTTAGGTTGGACCAACTTCGTGGAAAATATGTTTTAAAAGGAAATTAATTACGTTAAAATTAAGAAAAACTACTTCTATTATAGAATTCGGAAAAACAATCAATCTCATAGCCCTCATATATACTACCTCACACCCCTACCATCATAAACATTCTCGGTCTAGTTTGTCAAAACTACATAGTATATACTAATATTTTTGAGATTATAATTTTTATTTACCTACAAATATTAGAAAATAAATTAAAATCTACTTATTTTTAGTAATAAATGGTGGTCAATGATGTTAAGTCTATGGTCACATAAAATTTTATACTAATTAAAGGTATTTTTCACCATAAAATCTCTTAATGATTGCACTAGATAAATCTCCAGAATTATATTCACTGCCATTGAATGATCGATCACAAGAATTATACAATAAATGTGTAAATATTTAGTTTGAGTTCTTTCATATTATCAATACTATTAGCTACATTAATTTAATTTTTAATATTTAATCTTCATATAATTTGCAGGTGAAAATGACAAGGAAGGAGTATGCATTAGTACAAACTTTTCCCTACCCGAAGTCGCTCCTCCTATGAAAATAGACAGTGCAAAAGAGGGAAACAAGACTACACTTGAGGATTCACATGAAAAAGAGGATCATCGAATATCTCATGATAACATTTTTACAAATATGGAAAATTGTGATCTTTTCTCACCTAAAGAAGGTAGTTTCTCTATGTATAAATCTTGTATAAAATGAAAATTTTAATGAGTCGCAAGAACTTGAAATATCATATTTTATTTTCACATAACTAATGTCAATTATCATATTACATTGATGAATATTTTTTCCTGAATGTGCAGGATTAGACGATCCCTTTCTACTCTATGGGATAGAAAATGATGACTTTGGAGATGCTTATACACCCAATATCAAGGACTTGTGATCATCTAATGAAAAGTGTTGACATCATTGTGCTAATGAGACACTATTATATTTTTGTGTAAGTAGTTCGTTGTGTTGAGATATACTATGAATCATGTTGTTGAGTTATGATATTTTATTTAAATTAATCTAAGTAAAGACTATTTTTACTTATTTATTATAACAAAGTCTTTGTTTGAATAAATTATTCTGTTAATATGTATGTTCATTACTTATATTGTAGACAATTTTTATATATGGAGTTATCTAATTAATGCACGAAAGATTCAAATGGTTGGTTCTCATAAGTTATAAATTAATGTTCACAATTAAATAAGAAGTAGGAAAAACAACTTTATTATTATGGAACAAAAATAAATATAATTTGATCTAAATTATGGGAGTGGTCATAATTCAACTTCTTGTGCTAGTACATTTCATATATATTAAACAAATCATGAAAAGATGTTTGTTTATGTTCTAAAGATTTTTAAAACACTTTTCTACTTCATTACAAGTATTTATACTCTTAATCTTGATATAATTATTATGAACTTTGTAGTTTTATATATTATTCTAATCTATTAAAAGTTGCAACTCAATTATGACTTAATATATTTCCAAAAGATTAGATTATGATAAATCAAATTAGTGAAATAATAATTAGTAATCGAACCATGTATCACACCCTCTATGGTTACTTATAAGTTTTCATGTGAACCCTACATATTGATTTTACATTTGTCATGTAAAATAGGTAAAGTATAATAATAAATGATTAAGTTAGTCAATAAATTAAATTTCAAAAAATTGATTTAATTAATTGGTTTTGGTAATTCTAACATGGAGAGTTAATGTAACGAACCTCTAGGTCATTTTTCCTCTATTGTTTTATTTTTTCTTTTCGGAGATTTCCTGAAATGATCTCAACTCATTTATGACTTGTTGGCAGTGAATATTTGGTCATCTTGTAACACCTTGGCTTTTTGGAGTTGAGCAGTTAGTATTTGGAGGTTTTGGGTCTTTTACTAAATGTTTTAAGCCTATACTATGTCGCTTTATCCTCTACCCTAAGACTTATATAATACCTATAAGTCTCAAGTCTACCAATTTTAAACCCATTCTCCTATTTCCCCCAAAACATAACCAACTTCACTCTCCAAAATTCCCTCTCAACCTAAGGAAGAAAAAGAAGCTAGGGTTTATTCAAGGGTACCAATTCATGATTCATCTTAGGCTTTGAGTATCAAGGTATGTGACTGTTCCCCATGAATTCTATTCCTCCATTATACTATGCCTATAACCTGAGTATATCGTGCCTACGAGTTGGGTAAACCATGACCACGGTCTAAGTACACCATGCATATGGTCCAGGTAGACCGTACTAACGGGAAGACTAGACTATAAATATGGGGAAACATATATGAATTATATCATGGAGCCTTAGATCATTAATTAATGGAAAATGTACACTAAGACAAATTAGATCAAATTCTCATTGGGAGTAAGGGGTAGTATCGCTATTTAGAAAATATTTGTGCTCATTAGAACAGAAAGTGACTGTGTGATGTTTGCACTTGTCGAGTTTATGGGTCCAACTCAGGTAATTTCTTGTAATATGTTTAAAATATCTTATTGTTGTGAGATAATGTATCTTACTTGTGTTTTATCCCTTCCATTTTTTTCTTAGTACTTATACTTAATTTTTAGCTTTTAATTTGCCTTACATGCTCAATACATTATTTTAACTGACGCCCTTTGCCTAGGGGAGATTCCCTCATTCCTGTAGGTCCTAAGCGGTGAGAAGACAAGGTTTGCTTATTTGGTATTTATAGATTTTAGATAGGTTAGGCCATATTGCATCAAAGTATTGGACTATAGAGCCTTCCAAACTAGTATGGAGGGTTATATAACCATGTTGTTGTCCATATTAGGTTGCGTGCGGGTTAACTGATGTTTGATAGCTGTTTGGCATATTGTTTAGATGCATACCATTTTTTGCTATTGTATAAAGATCATGGTGGCTTTGAAGGTTCAGATAGCATTAATTCTTTCATGGATAACATTGATGCCTCGACAGCCCAAATAGGCTTGTGTGCTAGTTGGTTATTGATTTACATGAACTGTTATGGGTATTTGTTTTCTTTGTAGAGTTGTTGATAAGGGTCTTGCCGATCGAAAATATATTTTTAGGGTGAGATATACTTGTTTTTTTCTTGAATTTATGTGGATGTTATGCACCATTTGTGTGATTTGGCATTAGGTATCAGTTGTTCCCTTTATTTGTGGCATGAAATTAAACCCAAACAACCTTCAATTTTGGTAAACAAATTTTCTCACTTGTAGACCAGTGTTTGTTTTCTTCCATTGCTACAAAGATTGCATAAAAAACTCGATGAAGTCCCTTCAAAACACACTTAGGAGGGAAAATATTTATTACTACATGAATATTAATACTTTGTAAAACTCTAGTTGATGTCACTACTTTACCACCAAAATAAAATATGTTACCTTTCAGAGCTTGAAGTTTCTACCCACTCTTTTAATGAAGTTTGCATAGTTGTCACGATCCGAGACTACCTTCTAGTCGTAACATGGTACTTAGAATCATAGGTGACCCCAAAGGGATTAAGGAGTTGACCAACAAAGTGGTATACTCAAATGTTATGGTGGGACATATTTGTGAGACTTGGATTATCTAGACCCTCATTCTTTTGTTTCTATATAGTCCTCCCAAAATAGTCTATAATATATCATGAAAATTGTAACTGGAAATATATTGTGAGTCTTTTCTCAACTCTGTAAAATTGTACTATTGGTGAGAATATTAATATAATTATCTGAAGCATACTAAGATCTAATCATTGATGACAAATACTAAACTAATATTTCATAAACATTGAGATGTCATATTCCTTAAGCATTGATGGAATATCTGACTGTTATACTAATCATGAATCATATACTTACTAGAAAATCTAAGAAAAAATTGTAATACAGTTGTCTTTTAATCATGAACATAATGAAACTAGTCTTTTTTGTGTATGTTCTTATTTGGTCTGAGACCAAAAGGTCAAATTTCTAAAAATCTGACTATGTTTTGTTTATGAAATAAGAACCTGAGGCAAAATATAATTTCTTGGACTCTTTCATAAAATAATGCACAACAAATCAAAGATAATAATACTTTCTTGAAAATCTTGAATTTACTTCTTTCATCATAAAAGTGCATATGAAATACTATGACATGATATTCAAGTCAGGTCCATGTGACATAATACAAATTAACGATCATTAATGATAGGAAGAAAACAGTTAATGATAAAATCAAGAATCAACGTAGTTTTAATCTTACTAAATAAAATTATAGATATAGGGTATGACGAAGAATTTAATTCCTGACAGTCTTACATACTTTAAATCCTAAAAGGACCCAAGACTACCCTCAAATTGTGACATGGTACCTAGAGTCCCGAAACACCCCAATCAATCCATATGGCATAACATGACACTAAGATAACAATGAAACAACAATAACGAGGTAAGTTGAATCATATTCTCAAGCGATACCCTCATCATACTACTTAATCAGAGCACAAAGACCATAATGTGGAGAATACTATATCTGAAAACTAGACTTTACTACATATACTTGAACAATCTAAAAACTAAAGTAAGTCTGAATGACACAAAAATGAACATACGTAGCGTGCCCTCGAACCATGAGGACTTATCAATCTAGAGAAACATTAATAAATCCAATACTAACTATGAGCTAAGTGATGATATTATTAAACAATATAGGCACAAGAGATGTATGTGGTCATTACTAAGAATGTACTACATATAGGGAAAATGCATAAGTGAAGCATGATAGCATGATAAGTCTGAAAATATGATAATGCAACGACCAAGTAAAGATAATATAAATTTGACCATATGACTTTATTAAATATACTACAAGGTCATGCGTTCTTTTTTAAATCATGATCATAACATAAGTCTTTGAGAAAGTCATAAATCTTTGTGGGAGATAGTATTAAGTGACAGTATGTGAGGTATAACATAGGTTTTAGTGTACCACTCTCACATTGAATTGAGAGTTTTCTACTTGTGAAGGTAAAGAAAATAATCATGAGATTAGGTGAATCCACTAGCTAATGTCCAGTTGGGACATGACATATGGGAGCACTTAATTCTTTGACTTGGGTATTTGTCACTAGTCAAACTTGGTGCTAAGTAAATTCCCGATGACAAAAATGCATAAGAATAATCATATGCATAATATTTATAATGATAATAATCTAGTAATACCAAATCATTCGTAAAATCTTATTGTCATAAGAATAATTCCATCATGATTTTATAATATATTCATAAGAGACATTTTAATAGAAAGCATCGTAATCACGATAGTGTCTTCATAGTAAAAAAATAATTCAATTTGTAGTGTTTTAAATCATGTCATTCTTTTATAAGGGAGGTACTCCGATCGGAAGCCTTAATTTTCATAAAATCGATTGATACATCAATTGAAAGAATCTTTGATTCATAAATCCTTCAATGCATGCATATCAACATAGCGTTGAATTCTATCATAAAATACATGTGTGACATGGGTTCATGAAAACATCATTAAAAATATTGAAATATGGTCAAATCATGCATAATAGGATCACTAATGCAGAGAAAATTTTTATCTAGTTGAACCAATAGAGAACCGTTAAAACCCTAGGAATTAAATTAGAATCATAAGTACAAATCTTTGTGTTTTTTTAGACTCAATGGATGGAGAGGAACTCATTGACGAAGTTTTCACATAACTTGATCAAATATCTAATTGGAATATTTAATGGGGACTTGAATCCTTGAAACTTTGTCTTAATTGGAGAGTATTACTTGAGAGAGAATTCTTTGTAGTTTGAAAGAATCAGAGGAAATGGGAAGGTTAGGGGTCTTAGGAACCCTTTAGAGTATCCTAAATGATTCTAAAATGATGTAGCATAGAAATTAAGTGTAGAAAAAAACTCAATCAACCTGAGAGAATAGTTGATGAATCATATTATGGTCCATATAACCTACTATGGACTGTATGGTCTATCTATGGATCCAATTTAGTAAAGGTCAAACTTTTTAAGAACAAACTATGAACCATATACACGACCTGTAAAAACCTTCCATAGAACCCAGGGCATATAAGTCACAAGTTTTTCAAGACCAAATCCACGAGAATCGTCACGCCCCGAGCTACCCCGAGATGCGGACACAGAACCTAGGACGACAAGTGATCCCAAGCTAATCCAGCTGGCATGATCATGAGCATACTAAAGATAATAAACTGTTGTGGAAGCTAAATCATATATAATAATGAAAAGATGGGGAATACCCATATGCTAAACTGAGATATATGAAAAATAGATGAGTTTAATACAAAGAAATATTAACTCACTACTAAGCTGAAACTAATTATGCCTGAAAATAGCCTCTAAATTGGACTAGAAATACTGGGAGAAGCCCCCAGCTAAATCTAGAATAACTGAAACTAAATGACTAAAGACTGAAATGACATTCATGACTGTTGTCCTCGAAGAATGAGGACTCACCGTTGAATCTACTGAACTGGAGATCGAGAATCAGTCTATGTGTGATTTGGATGCTGAGAACCTGAACCTACATCACGAGAAGTTGTAGTGCACGTATGCGTCAGTACTTGAAAGGTACTGAGCATGTAAGATAGAGTAAAGCTGAAATAAATCATAATTGAACAAGCATAAAGCAAGTATAATAATCTGACATCATAAACTGAATTCTGAGCTAACTGGGCACAATGACCAATTTATAAGATGCTGAAACAGAATACTGAATATACTGATAAGTGGTCAATGCAGAGAGTCTGACTGATCTGTGGGAGCTACTAATAACCAATAATAAAACCACATGAGCCTATTGTGGAGTCCAATGTATACGCCCCATTGGGAGGACCCAATATATTCTGTCAAAGGTATAAAAGCATGCTGGCGTTATCACTCAACTGATTGCCCGCGGGGGGGCTTACAACCTACTTGGCTAGTAGTTCTGGGACTAATTGGGTATGCTTAACCCTAGTCCAACTCGGTATTATGCTACTACCAATTAATTCTATAAATTAACTTATTATGTATGAGTTTCTATAAATACTGGATAGCTTGAAACTGAACATGCAAATTGAGAATGCAACAATTAATCTGGTAATTATCCCTTTATAACTGAGGCATGTACATCTGAAGTGTCTGAAATATCTGACCTAGCATGTGTAATTCAAGAACTAAAGAAATACAAAGCTAGGGTTCTGAAATTCATGCAATAAATTGAATAATAACATGATAATATCATTTGGAACATATATTTAATAGGTTCATGAAGTTCTATCAGAGTTCTAGAAACCCTATATTTAATAATGATCATAGAATCAACAATCTGACTGAAAACTGGGGACCTAATGGGGTTAACAGAGAAATTTACGAAAAAATACTTAAATTTTGAGGCTGGAATTGCTGGAGATTGTGGTATTCTTGAATTTGGGTTCTTGATCTTTTTCTCTTCTCTTGCTTCTAATTTTCTAAGTTGATTTAATGATTTGACTTGAATATGTTTTAATTATGTGTCTTGGCTTAAACTGACTAAAATATGATGATTTAGTGTCAAAAAGACATAACTTAGGGTTTAAACGGAGTGGGAAAGTTCCAAAAGACCCTTGGGAAAGTTGTTGTCGGGCCAAACGACATCCAGGACTGACGGTCCGTCGTCTGCGCGATGCCCCATTTGGCTATGCAAAGATAATTCAATTATCTATCTATGGGTAGGTCATGGGACACCTAACTTAATTTTCGCTAAGAGTTATTATCATTTGAATTTGACCCAACTGCATTTCCTCTTAATTGTCTGTAAATTTTTCACCTATGGTCAGACCTACGGACCGTAGGTCAACCTACGGACCATGATTTTCATCCGTAGATCTTTCCGGAGAGTAAGTGAATGGGGGTCCCAATTGACGATCATGAACTACGGACCATCGTCTGACCTATGGACCGTCGGTCTGTCCGTCGATCAAGACTTTTCCAATTTTTCCTTGCTGAATTTTTGGGACTTTCTGATCCCATCGACAGTTGTGCAGGACGGACCGTCGTCTGTCCTACGGACTGTCAATGCCACCGTTAGTTGCAACTTCTGAAAAAACTGATTTTTTGTCTATTTTGGCTACGGGGTGTTACAAGAATCAACAACGACTTGTTATCTCATCTATGAGCCATCCTATTGGCACTTCTATGGAGGTCCTGAAATTTTAAAATTCCAAGTCCTAACCTTGACAGGGTCTCCACGAGTCGTAAATCATCACATGGGCTGCACAAAGAGCTACTGGAAATAGAGCACCAGTAATTTTTTAAACTTTTGAATCTTCAAATTATCTTTTCCACTTCCAAGGTGTAACAAATCTTGAAGAATATCCCTAAATTAATGAAACCATCAAGAAACTCTTTCTTAAAATCCTTAGAGTAATTTCATGAAAACACTCTAATCTGATGGTCCACTCTTTCTTAGAATACACAATTATATGTTAGAATCACTTGGAAAATGTGAGCATTTTCCTACCTTGATTTATTTAATTAGACAATTGGAAGTAGATTTGTTGTTAAAATCTACTAGAAATTCTAGCATATATGTTGTAAGATCATGGATAATACTTACCAAGACCTAGTAGAGGTAAAGATAGATTTTGGGGGATGTTAGGGTACACCAATGGGTGGAAAGTGTGGAACAAAACTCATAATAATGTTTAAATGAAATCTGAATAATTTTATATACAACACATATACATGATATAAAGGTAATATACATGATATACTATTAAGTGGGATGATTTTATCATTGTATCGACAATTACCTAAATAGAATCATGTTGTATGTGAGTCTTTGGCAATCCTGTGATGATGTCTATATTAATCATCTCCCACTTTCATTCCGGAAGTTCAATCATCTGAGCCAACCCTCCAGGCCTTTGGTGTTCCACTTTCACTTGCTTGCAATTCGGGCACTTGGCAACAAACTCAACAATGTCTTTCTTCATACCTTCCCTACCAATAATCACAATACACTTGGTAGAGATGAATGGAATATCTGGAGTTATGAGCCTCCTACATGATCCTCTCTTAGAGTCCATCCACGCTAAGTACACGCAGTCTACCTTGGTACTTCATAACACCATTTCCCCCTTGTTTAAAAGCCAATACTCTTTGATTATGAGCATTCGCCTTCAAATCAAGCAAAATGGGGTCTTGGTCTTGCTTTTATTTAACCTTAGACACTAGTGATGCTTCAGCCCCATTAGTCATCACTATCCCTCATTCTGTGGAATCCATAAGTCTGACTCGCAGACGTGCAACTTTTTGCAAATCTTTAGCTAAATCCCCATTTTCATCCTCAACATGGGCGGTACTACTCATGGATAACGTGCTTAAGGCATAAACAACCAAATTAGCCTTACCTAGGTAGTAAAGAATACTCGTGTCATAATTCTCGAGTATTTATAACTACCACTTTTGTCTGAGATTGAGCTCCTTCTAAGTTAACACATATTGTAGGCTCTTGTGGTCAGTGAATAGATCCATATGAACGTCGTACAAATAATGACGCCATATCTTCAATTCAAAAAACCACAGCAGCTAACTCTAAGTCATGGGTTGGGTAGTTCTTGTCATGAACCTCAGATGTCTGGAGGCATAAGTTATGACCTTGTCTTTCTACATTAACACACAGCATCACAGTACACCAAAAAACCTTGAGTAACCTTCGGTACGATTAAAACGGGAGCAGTAGTCAACCTCCTTTTCAATTCCTGAATGTTTTTCTCACAGGCATCAGAAAATTGAACCTTTACGGTTTTTTGAACCAACTTGGTCAAGGAAGACGAGATAGATGAAAATCCCTCAACAAACCTTCTGTAGTAGCCAGCCAAACCCAAGAAAATCCTAATATCTATCGGAGACGTGGGCCTAGGCCGACTCTGGACTGCTTCTATATTTTTGGTATTGACTCTAATCCCATCACCAGAAATTATTTGGCCCAAGAATGCCACAAACTTAAGTGAAAACTCACACTTGGAGAACTTGGAATACAACTTTTTTTCTTTCAAAGTTTGAAGTACTATTCTGAGGTGACTCGCATGATCTTCTTCATTCCTTTAATAAGTGAGTATGTCATCAATGAAGACGATAACAAACACATCTAAGTAAGGCTTGAAGACTCTATTCATAAGATCCTTGAACGCTGCTGGTGCATTGGTCCACCTAAAAGACATAACTAAAAACTGCATAATGCCCATATCGGTTCTAAAGGCTTTCTTTGGAATGTCACATTCTCTAACTCTTAACTGGTGGTAACAAGATCCGATATCAATTTTCGAGAAACAGGTGGCACCCTAATTTGATTGAAAAGATCATCTATCCTTGCAAGTGGATACTTATTCTTGATAGTAACCTTATTCAATTGACCGTAGTCTATACGACAACCATCTTTCTTCCTTACAAATAAGACTAGAGCGCTCCAATGTGAGACACTTGGTCTAATAAAACTTTTTTCTAACAGATCTTTAAGTTGTTCTTTCAACTCCTTCAACTCTTCTGGTGCCATTCTATATGGCGGAATAGAGATAGGATGAGTATTTGGAATGATATCTATACCGAAGTCTATTTCTCTCTTAAGAGGGACTCCGGGTAGATCATCAGAAAAAAACTACTAGAAACTCTTTTACTATAGGAACTGACCTAAGAGAAAGTACCTTAGCACTTGAGTCTTTAACTCAGACTAAATAAAATGACCATTTGGCACTGTTGAACTACTACTCCACCCTATGACTAGCTCATTAGGAATTTGAAACTTGAAAACTTGAGTTCTACATTCTATTGATGCATAATCGGCATGAAGACAGTCCATATCTAGAATGACATCAAAATCTACCATGTCTAACTCTACTAGATAAGCCATGGTGTTCTTGTGATTGATAGAAATAGGACAATCACGATAGACTCTTTCCACTAGAATAGACTCACCAACAGGGGTAAAAACATAAATAGGCTCACAAAGTTTCTCTGGGAAAATCTCAAACTGATTTGCAACATAAGGAGTTACAAAAGATAAATTTTCTCTTGCAGGTTGTTCTTCTCCCCGTCACTCTTGGTTAAGTGTTGAACAACTTTGTTATTTTTTTATATGTCATTTTTGGTGGTTCACCCATCTCTTGAAATCAAAGACATAGACATATGTTTTTTTATCATCTGGCGAAGCTGAGTATCATTCAATGTGGAGCGTAGTGGTTAAGTTAACCTGGATCAGTCGTCTCCTTCAATTTCAGAGTTCCTCCAACTCTCCCCATTTTTGTTCAAATCAGGCCCAGGTCGCCATACACTTCGCTAAGAGCCCGCTCCATCTCATCTTTCAGATCTTCTCACCAAACCTTTGTTTGGCCCCTCACGTCATAAACTTCAGGGCAAGTTGCGTCTCGTTTCTCTCCCCGCCAACTTGAGGGGGGTATTGGAATGTTGATGAAAATCAGGCCAGGTTGCAGGATTTGTTCCTTAAGTGAAATTCGACCCAATGTTTAAGACCCAACATTCAGATCAAAATTTTCAATCAAGAAAGTCCATTCACTCATAACCCATTACATTTCATCATCTTTTATACATAGCATAAGATTCTCTTCTTAGATTCTTCTTCTAGAATTTGTATAGATGTGCAAAATTTGTTAAGAGTTTGTTAGCCTCTTAGATTATTTTACGTTTCTGCCATTTTGCATTAGGATAAATAAATGTTGCTTGTTCAATAAAATTCACTCAGAAAATTTCCCTTATTTTGCTTTTACTGTTTCTTCTAATCTTCCTACATTATCTTGGGAGAAATTAATCTGCAACCTCGAGTGCAGTGAGGGGATTAAATTTCTTAAGGAAACACAGTGGTTTATGTGGACTCGGATTACTTGCATTCTGTTTATTTCATCTTTTTCTGTTTTGTGGACTCGGATTACTTGCATTCTGTTTATTTCATCTTTTCTATTTCTGTATTTTTGACTAAGGTATCATCCCCCCTACAGTAGGAAACCTCAGTAATCTTGTCTATCTTGACTTCTCAATCAACAAGATTTCAAGCAAAATCCCACCTCAAACCGGCTCACTATCAAAGGTTGAGACCCTCTTCATCTTTGACAACCATTTAAATAGTCTCATTCCTGTTGAAATAGAGAAAATGAAGTCACTTGAGGTTTTAGACTTACAAAGGCCTGTGAAAGGGCGTCTTCTGTGGTGAAGAAGCACTCGATGGCGAAGGGACGTAAGCTCATCCTAATCACTGTACTTCCTGTTATTGGAGCACTAGTACTGCTACGTGTTTTCATTGGTGTTCTCTTTATGTGTAATAAAAGGAGAGTTGGAGATGTTGAAAGACGGGATGGTGATGGTTGGTTTTTGATATCCATGTTAGATGGGAGGGCATTGTATAGGGACATCTTTAACGCAACAGAGAAGTTTGATGCAATTTTGCATCAGGCATGGAAGCGTTTACAAGGTAAACCTTCCATCATTAGGGAATATAGCTGTGAAGAGACTTCATTATTTATTTGAGAATACACCTCCCAAAAGCTTCTTAAATGAAGTAAGGTCATTGAGTGGGATTAAGCACCGGAATATTGTGAACCTCTACGGCTATTGTTTGAATGCAAAACACTCGTTCTTGGTTTACGAGTATGTGGAGAGGGGGAACTTGTCTATTATTTTGAGCAATGAAGTTGAGTCCAAGAAATTGGATTGGCTGAAAAGGATGAATATCATCTAGGGTGTTGCTTTTGCTTTATCTTACATGCACCATGATTGTTCACCACCGATTGTTCATTGAGACATATCAAGCAGTAATGTTTTGCTTGATTCCAAGTATGAAGCTTGTGTTGCAGACTTTGGCATAGCGAAGCTTCTCAATCCAGACTCATCCAATTGCACTGCATTTGCAGGCACATATGGCTATGTTGCACTTGGTAAGGTCCAACTTCATGAGCTAAAATTGTTGGGGATTAAACACACAACACACACAAATAATCTAGAGAAAAGAGAAACGGAACACAAACGGGACACACAAGAATTTAACGTGGTTCAGTTTCCCTACTCCACGACTGTAACAGGAGGATTTTATTTCACTTGTGCTACTTCAGAATTACAAATACAAGGATCATATTTATAGGAAAACCAAATGGTTAACCTAGGGTTTCAGTAATGGGTCGGGCCGGCTCACAAGCCTCCACAAAGCCCAACTATCTCCCACTTGGAGGCTTGAAGAATTTCAACTGTCATCCACTTAGAACACTTGTATGTCTAGTAATCTTTTTCAACTCTCTCCTGCTACAGCGGCCTTCTCATCAGTCAACTGAAAGGCCTGTTGAAGCTCCCCGAAGCTTCAACACATCAGTCACGGCTGAAACTGCCCTTGACTCGTCCTCGGTCCCTACCGGCTCCCACTTGAGACACGAACTGCCGGATCCTAGAACTCCTTGAGAACAAACACTCTCCATACTCAGCAAGAAATTTTCTGGAGACGTATCAACAGCTAGAATACTGGTTCTCTTGACCCACTGTCTTCTAGGAGCCTTGGCTGAAGCACGGCCGGTGCTCCCACTGCCACAAACGCCTCTGACTGGTCTTCTTGAACCTTTCCTTGCTCATTCATCCTGAATCTGACCTGTGGCTCTGGGTTTCTTTCTTGCAAAGACAACCTTCTTCTGCCCACGAGATTCTGTGAACCGGACTTTGTTTTTCTTCTGAACTGGGACGGTCACTCCCTCAGACGGTAATCCGACAATATACAACGATCCTCTTTTTGTTCTACGAGCCATGACAAGATTGCCCCTCACGACCTTCCACTGCCCATTTCCGAACTTCACATGATGTCCCTGTTCATCCAACTGCCTAACAGAAATCAAACTTTTCGTCAAGCTTGGAACAACTCTGACATCCTTCAAGGTCCAGAAACCGACTGGCGTCTTCAGCACCATGTCACCCATGCCCGTAACATCAAGAGCTCTATCGTCTGCAAGCCTTACCTTTCCAAAGTCTCCAATAACCAGATTCTGCAATACTTCACTGCTGTGGGTAGCGTGAAAAGAAGCACCAGAATCCATGACCCAGGAATCCACATTGCTCTCCGCGCAACAGATAAACAAATCCTCGTTGGCGCTGTCTTCTGCAATGTTGACTTGTTTGTCTTTCTGGCATTGATTCCTGAAATGCCCCACCTCCTTGCAGTTCCAACATGTTACACCTGAGCCATCCCGAGCCTTCGACTGACTCCTTCTTCGGTTCCTGCTCCCACTACCTCTGTTATTTCCTCTGCCTCTGACGACGTTTAGCATATCACCTGATGATTCTCCAGAACTCCTTCTTCTGACATCCTCGCCAAGAACGAGATCACGAATCTTCTCAAAGGTGAATCCATTAGGTCCCACTGAACTGGCAACTGCTGTAACCGTTCCGGACCAACTGTCAGGCAATGATGATAACAGTAGTAAAGCTTGAACTTCATCATCGAACTTAATGCCAACTGACAAAAGTCTGGCTAAGATCGAATTCAATGAGTTGATGTGCTCGGTAACTGAACTGCCTTCCTTCATCTTTGTGTTCACCAACTCTCTAATCAGAAAAATTTTGTTTGCTACAGATGGCTTCTCGTACATGTTAGACAAGGCTTCCAAGATGCCTTTCGCTGTCTTCTCCTTAAGAATGTTGAACGCAACATTCTTGGTCAACGAGAGTCGGATAACTGACATAGCTTTCCGATCCAAAACTGCCCACTCTGCATCAGACAATTTTCCTTGCTTGTCACCCAACACTACGTCCAAATCTTTCTGAACCAGCAAATCTTCAATCTGCATCTTCCACCAACTGAAATCTGTACCATCGAACTTCTCAATTCGGAACTTCCCATCTTCTGCCATCTCAAAGGACTTCATCAATTCCCTTAACGGCGTCTACAGACAGCGGGCGGCGATTTGGACGATGCTCACGATCTGGACGCTCGCGGCTGGATCTGAGGCTCCTCGACGCGGCAGCCACTGGACGGCAGCGGCGTTCTCTGCCTCGCTACTGCTGCGCGGCTTTCTCCCTCGCTGGGCTACGATCTGCGGTAGATCTCCTTCGATCTGGGCTGCCTGGTTCGCGGCGGCTGCTGCTCGCGAATGGCAGTTCCAGATCCTCGGCGTCTTGCACAGCTGCAGCTTGCGAACGGCGGCGGCACACTCCTTCCCGACGCGGCGGCCAACGGAACGGCGCGACGGACAGCACACGGACGACGGTTGTTCGCACCCTGCGCGGTTCTCCTAGCCGGCTGCTGCTTGAGGTTACCCACACGGTAACGGCGGCGGCTACTCCTCCCTGCACACAGTTCTTCACACAAGAACCCTAGGTGACAATTTCTCACAGTTTGTGTTACAATGTTGTTGAAACCTCGCTCTGATACCAATTGTTGGGGATTAAACACACAACACACACAAATAATCTAGAGAAAAGAGAAACGGAACACAAACGGGACACACAAGAATTTAACGTGGTTCGGTTTCCCTACTCCACGACTGTAACAGGAGGATTTTATTTCACTTGTGCTACTTCAGAATTACAAATACAAGGATCATATTTATAGGAAAACCAAATGGTTAACCTAGGGTTTCAGTAATGGGTCGGGCCGGCTCACAAGCCTCCACAAAGCCCAACAATCCAAACACTCTATACTGTTAAACTTTTTTTGCACGTTTAAATTATTAATACTCTTTTGGAAAATGTGTTGTTTCAGAGCTTGCATATACAATGAAGGTTACGGAAATGTGTGATGTTTATAGCTTTGGAGTAGAGGATTGGAGATAATCAAAGGAAAGCATCTCGGGGAATAAATTACTATGGTAGCAAATTCATCGACTGTAGATCATGTGCAGCTTAGTGATTTGCTGGATGAACTTCTTCCATATCCTGAAGATGAAGTAAAAGATGTTTTGGTTTTTATCATCAAACTAGCAAGCTCTTGTTTGCTTGAAGCTCCAAAATCAAGGCCAACAATGCACTTCATATCTCATAGGTTATCTTCAATGGGTGCACGTCCACATGTAAAGCGAGCCTTGAAATCCCTGATATATATATATATATATTACTAAATGAACAAAAAAAATGAAAGTTGAATTACGGCTTTACTCTTTCTATAAATTAAATTGTTATAAAATATTTAAATATTTGATAGTATAAATTTAATTAAATGTTAATGACTTTTAGACTTCCTAAGATTAATTCCTAATTAAATATCTAATCTATTAATATTTATCATCTATAATTTATATGCATATAATAATTATAATTTTTTAAAAGAAAATCTTTAACTAAATTTCTTTTCTTTTTCTCTTCTTATAACTTTTTCCTTAACCCCTCTCATGAATAATATAATTGATGTGGATAAAGTATTATCCTTTATGATAAATAACGAAATGTAATAATTTAAAGGGTGCAAATCTACAAATGGAGATGCACATTGATAATGTCCTCTTGATTATTATTAAAGAATGACTTTAGCTTCACAAATTTAAATTCATTAATGCTTAATTACATGATAAGAACTTTAGTTGTTCTTTTTACATGGTTTGCTAACTTTAATTTTTTTTTTCACATTCTTCATTTATTTATTATTATTTTCTAATTACTTATTTAACTTTTATACTCTTAATATTCATAAATCTCATCTTTTCATATTCATATCCTCCAAATATTTAAACTAAAACTTTAAGATATCTTTTGATATTCCTTCTATTCTATTTATATAAATTCAACTTCTTTATCTCATTAAACCCCTACCAAGATTATTAGGCTATTATTTTTATGCTATAGTAAAAACAGATGATGAAGACTCTTGAATTTTGATAGGATATGAAAGGAGTCGATACAAACTCAAAGAGTTATGTACTAATTTTGTACTTTTTTTTTCATCTATATATACATCAATCTTATAAAAATAATGTCTATGTTGTATTTTTTCTTAAATATTCTGTTTCTTTTTGTCTTTTTTTCACTCTATTAGACTTCTTAATTTAGTTTTCTATAAATGTTTTATTGTTGCAAGTCTTTGAATTTTGTAATTGTTACATTTTATTATTCATTACAATTTACATATATATATTTCCATGAGATTTTAGTTATTATAACGTATCTAAAAAATTCACATGAAACACACGTGCAAAACATGTCCTCAGAAACTTATATATATATATAAAAGGTGTCTTTGCATGAAAATGAATAACCTTTGACACCAAATGGTTGTGAAGGAAAATAGAATAACAAACCAGATAGCGCACACGCAGAGAGAGGATGAACTTCCATAGAGGCATGGTGGAGTCTCATTGCTATGTGAGTTGGGTATAAGAAAACAGATAGCAAGCTCGTAATTAAGTAGACCCAAGTTGATCGTTTCAATAAATTTCATTTGAACACTTAAATTACAACTTTAAACATTTTTGTTCGGAAAACCTTTTGGGTGTATATTCAAGTGTCAATTACATAAATAAGTAAACCACTTAAAATGCCTCACATTAGCCTGAATAAACCGTAAAACCTCAAACCTGTTCCAGTTGAGGCCCATATGTATAATTAAATAGATGACACATTTTATATGATTAACTTAACTAAGTACCTAAATGACGTTCAAAAGCACATGCAAAAAAAAGTTGAATTGGAGGTACCTAATAGGAACACTCTATCATGTATTCAAACTTCAGATGCTCAATCTTACGAGTTTCTGAATGAAATTTATTGATAAATCTAAGGGGTCGGCGGCGTTTTAAGCCAAATGAAAATATGTCGTCAAAAGTTGCAGACATACATAGACTTCAGAAGAAGCAAAATGTGTCATATATAGCAAGACATAGGAAGTATAATTGCTAGTTCAGGCAACATCCCAAAATTGTATGATTGACACATTTCATACTTGCTACAATATAATAAGAAGTCTAACTAAATATAAGACTGGTTTCATAACTTTTATATACTCTACTATTTTACTACCTAAATATATAATGCTGTCTATTTGGCATGTTCCTCATAGGAATTGATGGAAATGGGAAGAAGCCATAGAAGTTGATGAAGCTACACTGAAGCTCTTTCAGGTCCAAATATCAGGCCAGCAACGTCTTCTACTTTGCATAGCCTATTTTACTTGTGACATTCACGTCTAACGGCCTGAAGAAAGGGGTGAAAAGTTAACCACAATAAGAAAAACAAAGTAGGCTAACGTTAATTGTTTATAAACATTGTTGTTGTGTATCTTTGTTCTCTACATATTAACTTATATGATACATACGTTTCTCTTAATCATTCAGTAAAGTTTTCGGTAATACCATATTCACGGAAGTCAGTATACAATTTCAAAGAGAGCACATGCTCTTTAGAGGTACAAAAGAGCAAGTGTTTGAAAGTTAAATCTAGTAATTGCAGTCTCTTGAGTTAAAAAGAAAAATACTTACTAGAGCCATCGCTTTTGTGCAACCACATCCTTCGACTTAGCAACAGGAGGTCGTCTCCTCCTAGATTCTGCACTAATAGATGATGCCTGCTTTGGTTTCAATCTGGAGACTGAATCCTGTAACTGATTCAATGATTTCTCCTTCAAAGGGCTTACTGGTCGTGACTTTGGATGTCTAGCTGTTGGTTTCACTAATAAAGGTAAGCTCTCGACCTGCTCCTGTTTCTGGTTTTCCCTTAAAGTATTCTCACCGTGATAAACGCTGATGTCTTCACTAGCAAAAAGAGGTTGAGCTATTCTCCCAGGGGAACTGTCTGAATCTGAAGACGAAGGGCTAGTAGAACTGTCCATATCATAAAGGATGTTGTCAGTCAATGAAGGAAGCTTCACCCCCTTTGAGCTTTTTGAAGAGAAAGATGGTCTTCTAAGTCTTGTTAGATTTATAACCTGTTAAAAGACAAATTCAAACAAACCAAAAATGATTCACACTTCGTGTTGACCTAATAAATCAAATTACCAGTTGAATAAGTCAAAATAAATTTTAGTTTGAAGCATTAAGTTTAAGCATTCTGTTTTAAAGAATTTAAATATGCTCAAGCAAATATACCATCAAGATTAGACTAATTCAGTTTACAAGACCATTTTTTTCTCTGACATCACAACATTAATCAGTAGGTATCATGATGGAGGACATTTACAATAAGTAGTGTAATCACAAATTTGTAAAATAACTAGACAACAGTTTGCTGCAAAAATTTCTTTCACCTATGCAGATAGAGACTGCTAGCATTTGTTAAGAGGAATCATTACCTTCTGCTCTAAGATTAAAACATCTTTCTTGAGTTTTGTAATAATCATATTCTTTCTACGGATGATATCTTCGAGCTCTCCAATCCTCTGTTAGATCAAACCAATGGGACAATATAAGTAACTGTAAGAGTGGTATTCACCACATTGTTTTGTACAAGAGCAGCACACTTATCTTCTTTGATATTGTATAAGGAAAAATACATGTTACGGTACCTTTGCACCAAAAGCTTCTGATGATTGAAGAAAAGTGGATAACTCCCTGATGGTGACATCTTTTTCTTCACATTCTTTCTGGAGATTATAAAAATCTTGTTCAATTGCTGAAGTGTTCAGCTGTAAGGAATAACATATGTTGCAAATTAGACCATAATAGTCGGGAACTATTTTCTTGTCTCTCTAAATTAGTTCATGTAAACTTATTTAGGTAAAGCATAAAAGCAAAGAACATAATTATCACACGTGGAGGGTAAAATATGACAAGACCTTGCTCTTGATTGTTCACACTCACTGATCGAATTAGCGCCTTGGTAATGACTTATTCTATAGATAGAAATCCCTATGATGGGAAACTAAGGAATTCAACATGTCTATACCCTTGTTTCTCAACTAAGAATGTGCAACTTCTACTATCTCATCAGTAAAGATTTAAAAGACAGAGTTAACACGGTATCTAAATGGTGGTTACCAGCAATTATCTATTTGACTTCTACAAGCCGAAGTAGGTAGAAGAGAAAAACAAACTAAAGGACAATTTGCAACAGACTGCAAATTTGTCCACTTCATCATCTAAACTGCAAGCATCCTACACTGAATTTTATCTTCCCTGAAATTCTGATGCCACATTACCAAAATTCCACGATATCCAATCTCAAAAAGTCCATATTATCCATTTGAAAACATTTTCTTTCTCTCGGAAAAATCCATAAGATGAGAAAATAGAAATTCTGATGCGAGATACACAATTGGAAAATAAAAGATTCTCATGTAAGCAAAGTTCAATGCTAGTTCATCGCATAATCGAAAAATCTAATAGATACAGTAATTACCTGAATATCTACAGAGGAAGTCACACTAGCAGCCCAATCCGACAAATCAGACATACGTCGTTCCTCTGGTTCAACCTGATTTGCTGTTGGAGGCATTTCAAATTTAGGCATCTCTTCTCCCTTGATCATATCCCTCTAGTTAAGAGGAAAGAAATAATAAGCATTGGTTTCAAGTCCAAAAAAGAGTACAAAAATAAACTACGCCTCAGTTCCATACTAGTTGGTGCAACTATTTGACTCCTCTACATCCATTCCATTCTATTTGGGTCTGTTCATTCTACTATTCTTCGATATGATTTGCTGCTAGAGGCATTTCATAACTAATCACCTCCTCTTCCTTGATCAGAATTGACTTGCAGCGATATAGAACAAGGACCTAATTGAGCCTGTCAGGTTTGTTTACCTCGTAAAAGTTGTTGGACTGATTCAAGTGTTGCCCACAAAGAAAATAGTCATATGTATCTGCTGCAGTTTCTGGCTGATCCTTGAAATAGTTAACCTGTTCACATAATGTGTCCAGCTTCTGTTGCATGCCTAAGAGCACTTGATCCTGGACAAAATAAAAGAAGAAATTCAAATAGCAAAATAGACTACTAAACTCATGCAAACATAGTTTCCTTCCCAATTTAAATGACACTTAACATTTGGAAACGTCATCTCTATGGAACGCTTTATATTATCAATGTAGTTTATGTTTTAAACCATCAGTGCGGAGAATTTAAAACTCCTTCATTAACAATAATATTTTATACACTTCCACGACTTTGAAGAATACGAATACATTTAATTACTCAACTTTTAAATCTGACTAAATGTTTTCTCTATCAAACAGAACTTTCAACCATAAACCTCCTACAATATTGATATACGATACATTAGTGAACCAACACCTCATCATCTAATTTGGAACAAAAACACTACTTGAATTCAGTAAATAACTTTTTAAAACTTTTGGATAATAATATTTTCACGGAATAGCCTGGGATTCCTTATACTTGGCTCAGATTGTCTATCCTCACGACTTCACCAACTGAACACTTAGACCCAATGAAACTCAACCTTATCCTTTGCTCAGACAAAAATTAAATGGGAAAAACAGTGAGTATATTTACGAGTGTCCTGTAGGTAAACTCGTAAGTAGAAGGCTAACATTATCAATTCGAGCCAAGTAAAACTGCTTCCTAGAGAAATTAGTGAATTTATTTTGCATAAACAAAAGAACTAAAAGACGAAAAGAACCAAATACTAATGCAAGAGGAAATAAAAAATAACAACAACATACCGAATTTAATGGTTAGGGTAGAATATACGCAAACTTTACCTCTACCTTGGTTTTTTTTCGCAAAGATCGTCAACTCAAAGGGCAAGAGGAAATAGAAGAAAAATGAAAAACAGGATTTTCTGTAGTAGAAATGATTAACTAAATGCCCAAACCCAATTAAATTACCAGTCAAAAAAAGCGAAAAATTCCTAAAAATTAAATTATTAATGAAAACGAGTAGTAACAGCAGCATTAAACAGTTTAACAATAAATAAAACAAGTACTTAACGCAATAATGTAAGTACACAAAACCTCATTACCAAAAATAAAAAACAACTAACCCTAAGTTCAACAGATTTCTTCAGCCGACAAATCTGCTTATTCTTCTTTGAATTCGCAGCAGCAACGGCAACAACAGCAACTATAAGAATCCGATGAATGGGGCTAAAGAGTTCCCAAGCCACAGCTTCTTTAGGGTTTAAACCACCACCAATCTTCCTAGAAGAACTTGCTTCCTCTGCACCGATAAGCCTTCCTTGAAGAGACACCCATGCAAGTTGTCTTTTAGCTTTTATAGGTTGGCTCGGCTGAGAATAACAGCTCGAAAGCCGGCGAGGAGAAGGGGAAACTGATGAAGTGAAAGGTGATAATGAGACTAAATTCGGTGGCGGCTGACTGAAAAAGGCTGAGGCGGGTATAAAAGCTTCATCTTCTTCGGCTGAATCCATGGAGGCGAAGATACAGGGGAGAAGAGAAAGAGAAGGGGAGTGATTGAAGCTTTGTGTTTTTTTCTTAAAATGAATAATTTTATTATTTATTTGTAGTGTTTTGAATTTTATATTTGGGAGGGAATAAAAGGAAAATGTGTAATAATTTTTGGATTTAGGTAGCCGTTGAAGGATTTTGAATTTTTAAAAAATGTTTTGCATTTTGCTAAAAAAAATTTTATCAATTGATTTTATAAAAGAATTGCATACTCATTTTAAAGAATTAATCGTAAATATTTTAGATTTTAAATGGGAAAGGTAACTCGAAAATTAGAATTACTACTT
Organism: Solanum peruvianum; assembly: GCA_027705065.1. Classification (NCBI taxonomy): domain Eukaryota; kingdom Viridiplantae; phylum Streptophyta; class Magnoliopsida; order Solanales; family Solanaceae; genus Solanum; species Solanum peruvianum. The sequence goes on along the minus strand of JAKWJD010000942.1, from coordinate 13,007 downwards.
TTGAATATATAAAGCAAAAAATCACATTATATAGTGGTCAATCTATCTTATATGTAAAAGAAGATTTTTAGTCTGTCTAGGTGGCACATCTTAAAAAGCACGAATATATTTATCTTTTACAACAAATTTTGGCCATATTTTCTCCTTAAAATAGATAAAATTTTGATAATGTCATATGTCGATTCGATAATGTACGCTTCTCTTTTAGATTAAACATCGAATATTATCTCAAATTTTAGGAGTGTACAAAAATCGAAATGATTAATAAATCAAATTTAAAAAAGAGGAACTCACATATCGTCACTCAAAAATAGCCTAATAACTTTTCATAACTATTGTTTGATAATTACAATTCATATCTACATGTTATAGAGAGGAGAGAGGTGGTTGAGACTAGGAAAGAGAGGAGAGAGGCAATTGAGAGAGGGCAAAGAGTGGAAGAGAGGTGTTATATATGTATATCACTTGGATATTGTATATTATACACATGTATTTGTATATATGGCAAGCGAGATTGGAGAGGGAGGAGAGAGGCGAGCAAAAGAGGGAAGAGAGTGGGAGAGATGTGAATTGTATATGTATATCGTTTAAATAATTGTATATTATACATGTATATTTGTATATATGAAAAGCGAGATTGAGAGAGGGAGGAGAGAGGCGAGCGAGAGAGAGCAGAGAGCGGGAGAGAGATGAATGATATATGTATGTCGATTAGATATTATATTATACATATGTATTTGTATATTCTCGCAAATTACACATATACGTACATAGCTAATTATACAAACTCGAAGTCAACCTACGTAATTAATGTATAATGTTAGTCGCGAGTGGTAATTATAGTAAACTATAACTATGATGAGTAATTAAGTAGTATAAGTTTGCTTAGCCGCGTATTTCCTTTTAAAAAATGATACTGGCGCGTTTTAAAGTCGTACTAACGTAGGTCCAAAGCAGAAATATCACTAGTGGGTTGGACCGTTACAAAATTGTATCAGAGTCACTCATGTATCAGCCTTGTCGATGTGGGCTAGAGTTCAATTGCATTTGTAGCGACCCAACCTGCTAGTGATATTGTCTGCTTTGGACCTAGGCTCACACGACTTAAAAATGACTCACTTGTTGGTAAGACGTGCTTACTTATTCACTATATCCAAGTGATTTCACATGAGATAAGTAGATAAATTTCGTTTGTCTCCCTTTATCACATTCGTCAGTCTCCTATACATATGATATTCCAGTTACATGTGAATTATATAAAAAAAAAAAAAAATGAATACATGTATATAATGTGTATCTAGTATGGTTTGCATTAATCTGAGATACCTGACTATCTAGCTCGCCTCTCTCCTTATACATCTAGGTATGCTATCTTTCTCAATATATGATAAGAAACTCTTGATCAATAGAAAAATAAATAATAATTACTTAAAAGTATAAGTAAAATTAACGCATATGCAATATATATACATATAATAAACTAGTATATGCAGAAATTTAGGGAAAACTACATAAATAACTAGGCCATATCCAAGATAATTTCAAGTTCATACGCAAATTTAAAGTAATTCATGAGATACTCATTCTCTTATAAATAATTACAGTCCATATCCTCAAAACATTAAGGGGTTGTTTGGTAGGGAGTATTAGGAGACATAGTCCAAGTATAATGTATGATATTATTTAATACTATGTTTGGTAAAAAATTTGGGTCTATGTATTATCAATCTAGGGATTAGTTATGCACCCTACATGGTATTAGAGGGTGTATAACTAATACCTTCCATTTGGTGGTATTAACTCTAATACCATGAGACTATTCTAGGTAAAAACAAAAATACCCCTCAAATCCTTTTAATATTTTTTTGGGATGATACCGAATTACCCCCCTAGCCTATACCCAAAATCCTGCGACACACCTTATCTTTGATGAGGTCCTATTACCCCCTCCAACTTTTTTTTAAGTAATAAATTATCACTTTCGTGCCTACGTGGCAATAATCGTGATTTCACCCATGTAGGCGCGAGTGCAGATTTTGGCTAACAATGACCAATAAAAGTTAGCCACGTGTTGAACAAACACATCGATCTTTCAGATTATTATTGTCACATAGGCACGAAAGTCGTAATTTATTACTTAAAAAAAGTTGGAGGGGGTAATAGGACCTCATCAAAGATAAGGTGTGTCACAGGGATTTTGGGTATAGGCTAGGGGGGTAATTGGGTATTATCCCTATTTTTTTATTTTTTTTTTGATTTTATATTTTATATTTTATATTTATACTAATAAACTATTTAAATAAATTAGCTTACAAATTTTACTATTTAGATATAATTTTTTATTTCTAAGATATGAATTACTTAATCTATTTATTATTAATATAAAATATTATAATCCGACTAATATGTTAATGTTGATGTATGAATTTAAGAACAATTCATAAGTAAAATATTGTCTCTTAATGAAAGTTCATTAAACATTATACAAGTAGTCTAAAACAAGAGAGAGAGTGTGTGTGTGTGTGTGTGTGTTTGTGTATATATATATATATATATTATATATATATATATATATATATATATATATATATATATATAATATATATATATATATATATATACACACACACACACATCTCGAGTATAAAAATAGTTTAATTTATTTTTTATATTTATTTTATTTTATGATAAAGAGTTTTTTAAAACTTATTGATACAAAACAAAGTTCAATAAATTTTTTCTATAATCATTATAGTTGTGTGACCTTTTGAGTTATTAACTCTAATTTATTAAGATGACAATTATTTACTCTCAAATAATTTAAGTGAGAAAATAGTGAACACGACAATGAAAATTTATTCTCCTATCTAGTTAAAAATGTTATAAAAAAAATAATATTCTCTGTTAATTATCTACTTTGACTCAATTACATGAAATACAAAATCTCATAATAACTCTAGGGTATAATTGGAAAGTTTTTTTTAAAAAAACTTTTAAACCACACACAAAATTAGATAAGAAACAATGAACCAAACACTTGATAAAAGTAATCCTTGCATTACTAATCTCTGCATTGCTAATCCCTGCATTATTCATTTTTGTACCAAGCGACCCGTAAGGGTTATAATTTTCCTTTAACTAATACTAAATTGGTATCATATATTTATTGGTATCATTAAGGTTTCTTATTAAAAAATTACTTATTATGATTTGGTGTCAGTTCAACGAATTTACCAACCTTACGATATCAATACAGTATATAATACTGATTTAGTATCAATTTATGTGAAATTATCAGCTTTAATGATATCAATACATTATATAATTATGATTTAATATCAGTTAAATAAAATTAATAAAAAGGTATATAGTGTAGTTATTTAATGAGGTATAAATATAAAGAAATATATATTCGTAACTATTTTACTTTTATAAAGTATTTGCTTATTTTCGGCTTAAATTAACTCTCTATCACCCTCCACTTTAATTTATGACTTTGACTGCATGTTTCCCGTGTCTACTATATTAGTCTAGTGTTCCATTGCCTAACTTTTATTTGTCAAACTTTATCAAGCATTGTAAATAAATACTTGCGTCTTAAAAATATGTATATTAATGTCTAATATAACAAATTAAATATATACGGAATAATTTGTGTAATAATTATTGTATAATTAAATTTTATACTACTTATATTCTATACAATTAAATTTATATCATTATTTATTATTTCTTCCGTCTCATTTTATATATCAATCCTTTCTAAAAATAACTGGACCACAACTTATGTCATTTTATAAAATTTATGCATATATTATCATTTTTACCCATTATACCATGATAGATAAATAATTATCTTCAAAATATATTACTTCGACTAATATAAGAAACTTATAAGTAATTAATTTCATTGGGAGAGTACTTCATTCATTAGTTAACTACTTTCTTTATTCACTACTTATTTTATAAAATTCGATTTTGAAAAAAGTACCAACAAATAAATTAAAAATAAAAGATAGAAAAAAAATTATGAACACAAAAGATAAATGAATTTTACAACTGTATAAATCATCTCTAATGTAATTAAACAGGAATTAATGAAATATGAAATAAAAATAACAGACATTTGAAACAAATGAATATTTGTGTTTTGACTCTTCCGATAATATATCTTCTTCTGATGCAGTTTGCAGCCCTTCAAATGTAAGTCTAAAAATGACTCAAGTATAAAAATATAAATAAAACAATTAAAATACAAACAAAATGTAAAAAAAAAAAAAAAAAAAATCTTCTTCAGTATGCACCTCGGTGTTTAAATCACAAAACAAATTATTTGTCGAACTAGAACTAAAATTTATTTGCCGTCTAATTTCATTATCAATGACATCAAATTCAACAGGAAAATTTAGATCAAGTAATGAAATTTGAATATTTCGTAATGTTGTCATGTTTGCTTTAAAAATTTATATATAAAAATATAGAAAAATATTTTATACAAAATATATAGAAAAAATTGAGGTGAAAAAAACTTGATTTTTTAAAAAAATTGGACCAATTGGTGAAAAAAAATTGGCTCTAAAATATAAACTCTAAAATTTAAATAGTCATCCAAATATATTTATATTTTTAAAATCTAACATATTCATCATATATTATAAATTTATCTTAAGCAAAAATCAAATAAGAATATAAGAATAAAATTACCTCATTTAACGTAAGTGCAAATAAAAAAAATACATTACTAATATCTTGATAACCAGTTAGCAAACACACTTTAATGCACAAACTTAATTAAAAGTGTATTATATTTCTTGATATAAAACAACACATTTTCATTGTTTAAGATGCAGGAACAGTTGCAACAAGGATTATATAGTGGTAAGTACTCATCATTTTTAATTAAAAATTTTAAATTTGAAATCTCAAATTTAATTTTGGAATAAAAATAAAAATGAAGGAACAGTGACAAGTGACAACACATCCTTGGAATTTTCTGATTTACTTTTTCCTTTTGAAGTGGACTCCTATTAGGGTGTGTTTGATATGGATGAAAAGATATTTTCTTGATATTCTATGTTTGGTAGGATAATATTTTTGAAAAATATTTTTTCTTTATCAAAATAAGCTTCTGTCACGACCCAAAACGAGCCGCGAGTGACACCCACACTTATCTTCCTAGGTGAGCGAACCAACAAATCTAAACCCCAACATTTACCAGTATATCAATTATGAATTGTACAAATAATGCGGAAGATCCAAAACTCATTAACGAAATCAATTAAATAACTTCTAAAGTTTAATACTTATTATTCCCAAAATCTGGAAGTCATCACATCAAGAACATCTATCCTCAAATTTCCATATCTAAGAGTATTTAAGAAGCTAAAATAAGTGAACAGATGGTTCATGTACGAACTTCAAAGACATCAAGACATGAGGGAGAGAATCCAGTCCGAGCTAGGAATAATAGCTCACCCTGAAATCTGATGTGCTGGAGACTGGCTAGAGTTGACGGCGAGTCGAAGTCGATGGCACGCTTGCTGCACTCCACAAATAACAAAGAAGAAAATTACAAGTAGGGGTCAGTACAAGGAACACGTACAGAGTAGGTATCATCGGCCAACTCAAAATAGAAAGCAATATATACTGAATAATAATATAAAATCAACCACAATACTTAACAGGTGGCAACAACAAGTACAAGAACCATTGGCAACAACATTAAACACACCTATGAGGACTCAAGCCTCCACACCATACTCATGTGGGAAATAGTTTCTTCGAATTTGAGTATATTAACATAATTTAAGATTACTTCTCTTTATTATTATTGTGTCGGAACGTGACACTCCGATCCATTATTACTACCGTGTCAGAACGTGACACTCCGATCCCCTAATACTACGTGTCGGAACGTGACACTCCGATCCATTATTACTACCGTGTCGGAACGTGACACTCGATCCCCTAATACTACGTGTCGGAACGTGACACTTCGATCCCCTAATACTACGTGTCGGAACGTGACACTCCGATCCATTTATCTCATTATTTTAGTTCATCAAGCCTTCTTTATGTCAAGGCGTCATCTTAATAGACAGGATTTAAGATTGAAGATTCCACAGTCTCATCATTCTAGCCCACCACAATTACACAATCACATACAAACACACAATTAAGCATATAGAAGATTTTACAGAATCACCCAATACATATCGATCGCTATTTAGAGTTTATCTATCATATAGAAATAAACCATAACCTACCTCCACCGAAGAATCGTGATCAAGCAGCTATCTCCCCAATGCCTTTGCTATCCTCTTCGTTCTCTCCCTCTCGCTCGTTCCCCCTTTCTGTCTTTTTCTTTTTCTTCTCCAGATTCTTTTTCTTTTACCCTAATTATCATATAATTCATTATGATAAAAGTAACCCATTATTTATTTTAAGTTATCTCCTTTAACCCCCAAGTAAATAAATTATTAAACTTACCTCACTAATTTCATAAAGTTTGTCATGAATAGTCCAAAATACCCCTCTAAAACTTTTAGAAGAAATCCGACCCAGTTGGGGTTACGCAACTTGTGACGGTCCGTCGTGTCTATGACGGTCCGTCCTGCAGGTCCGTCACAAAGTTCAGAGAGTTAAATTCAGTAAAGAGGTTTGTGACGGTCCGTCGTATCTATGACGGTCCGTCCTGCAGTTCCGTCGTGAAGTTCAGAGAGTCGATCCCAGTACCCAGATTTCAGAGTTGAAGTGTTTTGGAACGAAGACCCTCGACGGTCCGTCGTGTCTATGACGGTCCGTCGCGTGATCTGTCGACCCAGTCAGTTATTATTAAAAATAATTCTACTGCTCGAATCGACTAAACAGGTTGTTACAATAGATACCAATTTATCCATCGTTTGTCCTCGAACGATCACAGGAAGAAAAACAAGGGCGAGAAAGAGTACCTGAATCTGTAAATAGATGTGGATATCTTCCTTGCATATCAGCCTCATTCTCCCAAGTGGACTCTTCAACTGGCCGATTCTTCCACTAAACCTTGATAGATGCAATCTCCTTTGATCTCAACTCGCGGACCTCTCTATCTAAAATAGCAACAGGCTCCTCCTCATAAGACAAATTATCATCAAGAAGAAATGAATCCCAACAAATAATGTAGTTTCCATCCCCATGGTATTTTTTCAGCATAGACACATGAAATACCGGGTGCACTCCTGAGAGTCCTGGAGGCAATGCCAATTCATAAGCCACCTCCCCCACGCGTTTCAGAACTTCAAATGGACCAATATACCTCGGACTAAGCTTACCTCGCTTACCAAGCCGCATCACCCCTTTCATGGGTGAAACCTTCAGCAAGACTTGTTCACCCTCCATAAAATCCAAGTCCCTAACCTTTCGATCTGCATATTCTTTCTGCCTGTTCTGAGCTGCTAGAAGCTTCTCCTGAATAAATTTTACTTTATCTAACGATTCCCTCACAAGGTCGGTACCCCATGGTCTCACCTCAAATGCATCAAACCAACCAATGGGAGACCTACATCTCCTCCCATATAGTGCCTCAAATGGGGCCATATCAATACTTGAGTGATAGCTATTATTGTATGAAAACTCTGCTAAGGGTAAGAAGTTATACCAATGACCACCAAATTCTATCACACATGCACGAAGCATATCCTCCAACACCTGAATCGTTCGCTCAGACTGTCCATCTGTCTAAGGGTGAAATGCAGTACTAAGATCCAACCTAGTACCTAATTCAGCATGCAATGTTCTCCAAAACTTAGAAGTAAATTGCATACCTCTATCTGATATGATGGAAAGTGGAACTCCATGCAATCGAACAATTTCTGAGATGTAGAGTTTGGCTAACTTCTCTGCATTGTAAGTCACCTTGACCGGAATGAAGTGAGCAGACTTAGTTAATCTGTCAACAATTACCCAAATAGAATCAAACTTACCCAATGTCTTTGGAAGACCAACCACGAAATCCATTGCAATTCTTTTCCACTTCCATTCAGGAATGGGCATTCTCTGAAGTGTTCCTCCGGGCCTCTGGTGTTCATACTTTACCTGCTGACAATTCGGGCATTGGGCAACAAAATCAACAATGTCACGCTTCATTCTACTCCACCAAAATGTTGCTTTAGGTCACGATACATCTTGGTTGCACCAGGATGTATAGAATACCTTGAACTATGAGCCTCTGTAAGAATAGTGTGAATCAAATCATCCACACGGGGCACACATACCCTTCCCTAATTCTCAAAACACCTTCCTCATCAATTATTGCCTCTTTAGCCTCTCCTCGCAATACCATATCTCGAATTTGGCTCAGCTTCTCATCAGTAAACTTCTTTCCCTTAATCTTGTCAAGAAAAAAAGATTTTGCCTCCACACAGGCCAAAAATCCTCCTTTCTCTAGTACTTCCAACATAAAGTCATTAGCCAGAGTCAATGGGCGTCTAGAAACCTGTAAGTGGGCTAGACTTCCCATGCTCCCTGCTTTTCTACTTAAAGCATCTGCCACCACATTAGCTTTTCTTGGGTGATACAAAATAGTAATATCATAGTCCTTCAGTAGTTCCATCCACCTCATCTGCCTCAAATTCAAATCTTTCTGAGTAAAGACATACTGTAAACTACGATGATCTGTATAGATTTCACACTTGACCCCATATAGATAATGTCTCCATTGCTTTAATGCAAACACAACTGCAACCAACTCCAAATCATGGGTCGGATAGTTACGTTCATGCACTTTTAATTGCCTCGAAGCATACGCAATTACATTCCTCTCCTGCATTAGCACTGCACCCAAACCAGAATAAGATGCATCACAATAAACAATGAAATTCTTACCTTCTACTGGCAAGGTAAGATTGGTGCAGTAGTCAACAAGGTCTTGAGGTTCTGGAAGCTTTCTTCACATTCGTCCGACCATACAAATGGAACATTCTGCTTAGTCAAATTTGTCAGTTGGGAGGCAACAGAAGAAAATCCCTTGACAATTTAGCTAGCTAAACCAACAAAGCTCCTTACCTCTGTAACATTAGTAGGTCTTACCCAACTTTTCACTGCTTCAATCTTAGAAGTATCACCATCACTCCATCCTTAGAAACCACGTGCCCCAAGAAGGACACTGAATCTAGCCAAAACTCACACTTGGAGAATTTGGCATAAAGCCTTTTCTCCCTCAACAACTTCAATACAATTCTCAAATGCTCCTCATGTTCTTTCCTGCTCTTGAGTATATCAGTATATCATCAATAAATACAATAACAAAGAGATCCAGATATGGCTTAAAAATCCCGTTCATCACGCTCATGAAAGCAAGGCAGGGGCATTTGTAAGCCCAAAAGACATTACGAATTCATATGCCCATACCGGGTTCTAAAAGCAGTCTTTGGCACATCCGCTGCCCGTATTTTCAATTGATGATAACCAGATCTCATATCAATTTTGAGAAGGTACAAGCACCTTGTAACTGATCGAACAAATCATCAATTCGAGGAATAGGATACTTGTTCTTAATAGTTACCTTATTCAGTTGCTTGTAGTCTATGCACATCCGAAAACTTTCATCCTTCTTCTTCGCAAATAAAACAGGAGCACCCCAAGGGGATGCACTTGGTCTAATAAAACATTTACGTAACAACTCCCGAAGTTGGGCCTTTAACTCCCTTAACTCAGCTGGGGCCATTCTATAAGAGGGTATGGAAATGGGGCGAGTACCCGGCTCCAGATCAATACAAAAATCAATATCCCTATCCGGTGGCATACCAGGAAGGTCTGCAGGAAACACATCTAGAAACTCACGGACTATCGAGACAGACTCAATCGAAGGTACTTGGGAAGTATCATCCCCGAGATGTGCCAAGAAAGCTAAACAACCCTTACTAACCATTTTCTTAGCACGAAGGAAAGAGATAATATGGACTGGAGTGGAAATATAGTCACCCTCCCACACTAGCGGATCTGTCCCAAGCTTGGCCAATGTCACAGTTTTAGCATTACAATCTAAGATTGCAAAATTTGGAGAAAGCCAAGTCATACCCAGAATTACATCGAAATCAACCATCTCTAGAATAATCAAATCTACATGAGTATTGCTTCCCACAAAATCACAAGACAAGACCTATACACCTCTCAACTATCACAAACTCACCCACAGGAGTAGAGACACGAATAGACATGTCAAGCAAATCACAATAAATCAAGACCAGTAGCAAATGAGGAAGATACATATGAAAATGTGGATCCAGGATCAAATAATACAGAAGTCATGCAATCACAAACCAAAAGATTACCTGTGATAACGGCATCAGATGTCTCTGCTTCAGACCTCCCGGGGAAAGCATAACAATGGGCCCTATCACCTGTCTGCCCGTTGCCCCTACCATGTTGCGCTGCAGTAGTTCCAACTTGCCCGCCACCCCGACTGATTTGGTGACCACCATTTCCTTGGCCACCACGTCCTCCAGAATGGCGGCCTCTACCATGACCACCTCTACCTCTAACTATTGGGGGTCTGTAACTCTGTTTTGGACAATACCTCCTAATATGTCCAGTCTCTCCACATCCATAACAATCTCTTGAGTCAAGCATAGGTCTCTGTGAGAATGACGAAGTCTGGGGATAACCTCCAAACTCAGAGAAATGTTGACTGGTCTGCGATGGACCCCCAGCTACAGCCTGCAGTGAAGACTGAATAGGTCGGGCTGGGTAACCTCCTGAACTCTGCCCTCTGGAGTAAGAACCACTAAACTCACCTCCCTTACAGAACTTCTTAGATGTCGACGCCATGGTGAAGTCGTCTGGCTTCACTCCCTCCACCTCTATCACAAAATCAACCACTTCCTGAAAGGATTTTGCTGCAGCAGCTACCTGTAAGGCTGGGATCTGCAAATCTGACCTCAATCCCTTCACAAAATGGCGAATCCTCTCTTGTGGACTGAAGCAAAGCTGGGTGGCATACCTGGATAGTGCACGAAATTTAGCCTCATAAGCAGTAACAGACATCCTGCCTTGCTCTAGGCTTAGGAACTCATCTCTCCTCTTGTCCCTCAAAGTCCGGGGTATATACTTCTCCATAAATAAGCTAGAGAATGATGCCCACGTCATAGTTGGTGCCTGTGTTGGTTGACATTCAACATACGACCGCCACCACATTTTGGCATTCCCCTGAAACTGATAGGTCACAATCTCAACACCGAATCGTTCTACTATGTTCATCTTATGTAACAGCTCATGACAATCAACCAGAAAATCATAGGCATCCTCAGATTCAGCACCCTTGAAGACTGGAGGTTTCAACTTCAAGAATTTAGTGAAAAGTTCATGTTGATCACTCGTCATTATAGGCCCTGTAGTCAATCGAGGAAACGTGCCTACTTCCAATGAGGCATCCATGCGGGGAGCCACAACAGCTGCATGTTGTACTCCCGAAACCTGAGGTGCTGGTGCAGAAAACACTGGAGGTGTCTGGCCCTGATCAGATAACCCGCTAAGATAAGTAAGAACCTGATTAATCATCTCTGGGGGGGCTGGGGTGGTATTCCTCATTTTGACCTGCTCGTTTTCCCCTTCTTCACCCTCTCTCACTACCTTCATCGTCGGTGGAGAGTCACCGCTCTATTACTAGCTGGACCATGTGTTTGTCCTCTACCTCTAGAGGGCGTCCTCATGCGACCTCTACCACGGCCTCTTGCCACTGCTCCTCCTCGAGCTAAAGCCCCAGTGGTTGGCTCAGACGCACCCTATCTTGCCAGTGTTGGTGTTGGCACAGCTGTTGCTCTAGTTCTAACCATCTGCAAAATAGAGTGAGGATGTCAGTTACCAATTTGTATCTCCTAGATATCAATTGGATCCAAGTAATAGCACGAAAGAAAGAAAGAATGGAATTTTCCTAAAGTCCTATAGTCTCTCAAAGAAAAGTAAGGGCATCCCCCTACCGTTCCTCAAGACTCTACTAGACTCGTTCTTGTGTGATGAGACCAACGAACCTAACGCTCTGATACCAAGTTTGTCACGACCCAAAACGAGCCGCGAGTGGCACCCACACTTATCTTCCTAGGTGAGCGAACCAACAAATCTAAACCCCAACATTTACCAGTATATCAATTATGAATTGTACAAATAATGCGGAAGATCCAAAACTCATTAACGAAATCAATAAATAACTTCTAAAGTTTAATACTTATTATTCCCAAAATTTGGAAGTCATCACATCAAGAACATCTATCCTCAAATTTCTATATCTAAGAGTATTTAAGAAGCTAAAATAAGTGAACAGATGGTCCATGTCCGAACTTCAAAGACATCAAGACGTGAGGGAGAGAATCCAGTCCGAGCTAGGAATAATAGCTCACCCTGAAATCTGATGTGCTGGAGACTGGCTAGAGTTGAGGGCGAGTCGAAGTCGATGGCACGCTTGCTGCACTCCACAAATAACAAAGAAGAAAATTACAAGTAGGGGTCAGTACAAGGAACACGTACTGAGTAGGTATCATCGGCCAACTCAAAATAGAAATAATAATATAAAATCAACCACAATACATAACAGGTGGCAACAACAAGTACAAGAACCATTGGCAACAACACCAAACACACCTATGAGGACTCAAGCCTCCACACCATACTCGTGTGGGAAATAGTTTCTTCGAATTTGAGTATATTAACATAATTTAAGATTACTTCTCTTTATTATTATTGTGTCGGAACGTGACACTCCGATCCATTATTACTACCGTGTCGGAACGTGACACTCCGATCCCCTAATACTACGTGTCGGAACGTGACACTTCGATCCATTATTACTACCGTGTCGGAACGTGACACTCCAATCCCCTAATACTACGTGTCGGAACGTGACACTCCGATCCCCTAATACTACGTGTCAGAACGTGACACTCCGATCCATTTATCTCATGATTTTAGTTCATCAAGCCTTCTTTATGTCAAGGCGTCATCTTAATATAGACAGGATTTAAGATTGAAGATTCCAC
>JAKWJD010000941.1:0-50319 GCA_027705065.1 Solanum peruvianum | reverse complement strand
ATTTCTTATTAACAATCAATACAACCTAACAATTCATTCCACAGAAAATCTATTTAAGAAAATAATTCAAAAGCACCTGAGCTACGTTGAGGAGTCAAGTAAATAAATAAAATTTTCTTTTATGTAAAAGATTCGACACTAACATGAGACACTATTTAAAAGAATAAGAAATCATATTTAACAAGCTCTAAGCACTTCCTCTCGATTATAAGATGAAGAGTTCAACATTACCGTAATTTTCATCAAGATAGAACTTTTTGAGTAAGCTGCCATTACTAATTAATGTTATTTCAACTTTTGTTTTGCAGCCCTCTTCCGCTAAATCCAGCAGTTTACTGAGTTTCAAAAAGTAATTCACATAATAATAAAAGTTGTCTTTTTGTTGTTTCTTTTTTTCCTTTTAGCTGTTGATAAACTTCACAAATTGAACTTGGAGAAAGGAAAAAATAAAGAGAACAAGTCTTAATAGTAATTCCTTATAGCGGTGACAATGATAATAATCCTAACAACAAAAGAGTAGTGGAAAAAAATTCTTAATAGGAAAAGTTTCTCACAAATAAAGCCTACGCAATGTGAGTCTGAATAATACAAGCTCCAAAAATATTGAACACTAAACACAAAATCAAAAAGATAAAATAAAATAAAATGAAATAAAATCCTCATCTCGGTATTATTGTAAGGAACACACTCCAGGACTTCCCACTGGATATCATAATAAGGGTGTGTTTGGTATGAAGGAAAATGTTTTCCATGGAAAATGTTTTCCTAGAAAATATTTTCTTGGAAACTAGTAGATTTTGAACTTATTTTCTCATGTTTGGTTGGTGAGTAGAAAATATTTTCCGAAAATGATTTTTAGTGTTTGATTTATGAATAAAAATATTTTTGAGGTATATCTTTTATTTTTACTAGAATACAAAATAATTTATGAAATTGAAAATATTTTTTAATATTTTTTTTGGGTAGTGGTGATAGGGGGGTGGGGGGTAGTAGGGGGCAGAGGGAGGGTTATAAGTGAAAAAATAAAAATTTGAAGTTGATAGTATTTTTAAAAAATAAAATTAATTTTCTGGGGGAGGTAGGGGTGAGGGGGCTGGTAGGGGTGGGTAGGGGGGCTGGCCGAGGGGGGGAGGTAGGAGCTTAAAAATAAAATTTGGAGTTGAAAATATTTTTAAAAAACAAATTAATTTTTTGGGGAAGGGGTGGTGTTGGGGGTGGGGTGGGGTGATCAGAGATCGGTGAAAAAATAAAATTTTAAAATTGATTTTTAAAAAAAAAAATTGATGTTTCCCCAAAAAATGTAATTTGAAATTGTAGGAGAGCTTTGGAAAATGTGTTCCTTAATTTTTGAAGGAAAGTCATTTTCCTTAATTTTGAGGAAAATGAGTTGATTTGGAAAACTAACTTTTGCCCCGACCAAACATGAGAAAATTGGAAAACATTTTCCAGAAAATGTTTTTCTTCATACCAAACACACTCTAAGTGTATGTTACTTTCTCTCATGAAAATTGATCACTCAAATTTTAAACAAGGGGAAAAACCAAATCACTGTAGATTGGTAAGTTTCCAATCTTTCTTTAAGCTTTTCCCCAAAATTAGTAGTTTCGTGTGTTTATAATTCTAAGGCAGAAGTGATTTATCGCCAACCAAAATATAAATCCTATTTTTTATTCAAGCATGTTTGATTTCACCTTTCGGTAAGTGTCTTTCAGTTCCTAAAATTGCCGAAAAAAAATTTCAATACATTGATTTATCCAAAAAATACTGGTGAGCTGTTCCTATTCAGTCCAATCTAGCAACTCTCTCACAATTTCTACCATCTATAGTAATTATTATCATCCCCAACAGCGAAACTATATGAGAATTAAGATCTTCTTTCCTCTTTTAAAGGGAAATAGGTAGTTGGGTACAGAATCAAACCTTTAGCAATAATGTGAAAGTTTAAGTATCTAACAACTAAGATACTAAGATTTTTTTCAACCAAATGCAACAACACCTTTGAATTGCAATATACAAGAAAAAACAGAACAACAAGTCTAATAAGATTTTTCATGCAATAATCGGAGGTCATAACATCTCACGCTATTTTTGTAATACACCACAACACGTTAGTACATGCAACCCATGTAACGTGATCTCAAGCAACATTATATTCACAAGTTCAAAGCTTCGATTTCAAAAATATACTATTATGTTCATAGGTGATATCTTCACACTACTTGCTCACAATTATTCTTTGAAAATTAAAGTAACTATTTATTTCACAATTCACACTACCTTAAACATCACACAGTTAGAAAAAGTAGCTTCCCTTCAATTTGGAAAGAAACTTGTGTAGTTGCTAAAGATCGGGATAGAGATGATAGTTGCTTATCTTTTAATTTCTAGAATAGAGCAATACATTAAATTTTAGTGCATCAACCTTAATCCCTCGACAATAAATGTTGTATCCTCAGTCTCACACTGCATCAAGCAATATTATGTATGTTATAGAGCTGTATTGGCTTAAAATTATATCTTTAATGAAACTAAGGAATGAGTTTATTTCCACTCAAGTTCATCAAGATTTGATGATTATATTGCAATTTGATAGAGTGACCCTTTCTGTAAATCTACTTAAAGGAATGCCAATAAACTTTGTAGTTAAATAAGTGATAAATATGTGTAATGTGTAGAATAATGAGGGATAGTAAATCACAAAATAAACTCCCGCAAAATTGATAAAAAATTCTAATACTCGATCAATAATATGAGTAATTGATACGCTCAAATTATACATCCCTAAAGAAGTATAATCGGTCGTATCAAGTAAAGAACCCACCTATTAGGTTGGGTTCGATCCCACGAGGAAAATGATTTAGACTTAACTTCAATGTACGATTACTCCTACTTAGTCAAGTCCTTTCTGAAAAGAAGAAATTAAAGGGGGGATTTTTGTGAAACAAAAGTCTTTTAATATTTCTAAGTAAAACAAGTAACATGATTAAATCTTTGGTGTTTATCAAATTGTGAGAGAAACTAGGGTGCAAGTGTTCGACATAGGTTCATAACGTCGTATCCCTAGCTATAACAATTCTTACCTAGTGTTTTGCATTTAGAGAATTTCACCCCATACCTTGGTCTGGCTACGTGCGTCTAAGTTACTAACTCTTACCTTTACTTCATATTAAACATCATATTCGATGTATGTCTTATTTATTACTTTGCACCAATCGAGACTAGCCTTTTAGATATTATCCCACTAAATCTATGTTGATAATTCTTTTTCTATTAACTACCTCCTTGGTCCGGCAAGTAGCAATAAGGCGAGTTCTAACGCGTGCACTCGTTAAAAAGAATTCTAAGCGAAAGAATTATCAATGCATGCAATAATCTATTTGAAAATTTCTATTAAGCTAGGTTTACTTTCTTAATCACTCTTGGTTCCCAAAACCCTAATTGTTGATTTAGTTACCCATGCATAGAAGAACACAATTCATGGTTAATAAAGAATAAATCATGAACTTACTTTACCAAATTCGAAGAAAATCCAGAAATTCAACTTGAAACAACAAAAATCACTTGAAAACCAAATCCAAAAATTTGATTTAATGTCAAACTTGCAAAAACAAATTTCCAAGAACAAACTAAGAAAAATAGTAATAGAATCCAACCCCAAAAATTAAGTTTTACACCATATTTATAAAAAAAAAACTGTACTAAAATAAAAGGAATTGAAATAAGGGAAGTTTTCCAAAAACGCTGCTTCAATCGGGGACCCCCATAGATGGTCCGTCATTGAACAAGAATTAACATCTCTTTTTAGCCTTAAAATAGCATCTTCTCTGATCCAATCGACGGACCAACGTCACTGTCCGTCTATGCACCTACGGTCCATCGATGCCTTCCGTTGTTTCATACTTAGCTTTTCTTTAACTTCAGATACTGGGACATTCTCTGATCAGATCAAAAATTTAACAAGTTGGTCTGTCGAGTCGATCCTTCTTGTAGCCCCACACTTGGTCAGATTTCCCCAATTTTCTCTAGATTCCTGAAATTCCAATCGACGGTCACCATCTAGCGTCCGTCGATGGCATTCGTGGGTAACATCTGCACTAAATCTCAGTTGCCTTCAGCATTTTGGTTTTGGACACCTTTCTTGTAAAACAAACATAAAAACATATTAAAACTTCTACAAAAAGGCTCCAGATACACACCAATCTTAAGTAAAAGGCAATGTAAGTACCGTGAAACCACGGTACATCAACACCCTCGACTTAAATTTGTTATTTTGTCCTCAAGCAACACACTATGACACAACACAACACTTTGTACAAATGTATCCTCTTTTGAGCTTTTGCAATCACATGCCTATAAATCCCAACTTTTTCGTTACTTTAGTGCATACTTTTACTCTTGGGCTCGGTAAGCTCGCTCATGTGGATTAGACCATGACTTAAACTCACCATGAACCGACATCTCTACTATTTTGATATTGCTACTAGTGCCCTCACTTCAAAAGATATCCTCATTTTTCGCAGTGATTTTAACTTTGAGTAAAAGGATCATTATTCAACACTCACGCTCAAAACAAATTCACACCTAGTTAGTACTTGTCGCCATAGGCTTTCCCTTATTTTCACTGCTTAAGTTCACCACATTAGACTCTTATGATCACGATAGTACTTTCTTGGCTTGTAACGTAGGCTCAAGGTCAAGTATGATACATGTGAGTACACTTGAGTGACTTTTTGACCTCCTTGACATAACTGCTAAATGTCCTACCGCTTTCATTGTCTCTTATGCCCTACATTTCTTTTGTTTTCATCTTTACCCTACTTTCCCTTTTGTTCTGTGTGGAAGTGACTCTTACCTCTTTTTGTTCAACTTTTTTTTAAATTGATAATTTTGACTGAGTCACCTCTCTTGATCACCTTTTTTTTTCTTTTCCACATTACTTTTTTCATACCCACTTTTCGAGTCATCACATATTATAGACACCCTCAACTCATGGCTTTGATATGAGTTGAGGTACACATTACCCAAGGTTGGGTCAGGGCCAAGGCGAGGTTAGTTTATATGTTAGCCACCCTCAACTTAGGCTTTTGACCTAAGTCGAGGTGCACATGTCCAAGGAGGGAACAGGGCCTAAAAATTATACCGAGGGAAGGTGAAGAAAGAAAGGTCTATTAGAGGCTCAACATATTTGATCAAAAAGGATAACAATTTCATTTGGTTCACTTTACTATAGTGTAGATGTTTTCTAATTTGAACTAGGGCCTATGATCCTTTCCTCGTTGTGTAACGCAAATTCCTCTTGTAGGACTAACCAGGCAAGTTCTAGCTATATACCAACATTGTAACAATCAAACTTCCTCACACTCTCTTGACAACTCGCTACTCAATGAGATTTTTGGACTCCTAGTTGAGTGCTAGATTGAGGGTAATGCAGTGCGTGCATCTCTATGTCATGATTAGAGCCAACACATTTAACTACTTTCTACCTTTTGATACAAACATTTTCTTAGAACGGGATATCATTTATGCTTAGCCATCATGCTTCATATATAACTTTAATACTTTGTACAAGTTGCTACATACCAATTCGATATGAAAGTAATTAGTCTCTTGGGGCAAAAGAACACAGTCAAGAAAACCCCTAAGAGAGGATCATGAGTTGGGCTACTCAGACTTTACCATAACAATCAATTTCAATTTACCCCACCCCCAACAAATAAATCTCGCAATTGTCCTCAACACATAAAAAGCAGAATGACAGGGTGGTAGGTGAAGCTAACTAAGCAAACCTGAGGCGCAAAGCAGCGACGATCAATAAGTAGGCAGGTCCGGTTTTGCAAAACCCACAACCTCTATAGTAGGGACACCCTCAGTGGTGCCCACATCAATCTCCTTAACCTTAGTGGTTCTCCTCTCAACAACCTCAGGTCTGAAACTAGATTCTTTAGCAGCCAACTCTCGATCCCTCATCTGACGGGTCTCCTCATCAATCAACGAGGCTCTCCTCGCCGCCTCAAGATTCATCCGCTCTTTCTTACCCACACGAGAATCCTCTCCATCAGTGGTGTGGCTGGGACGGTGCCTCTTGGCACACTCACGTGGCTCAGGTGGTGTACAAGGGGCGGTGAATAATGCAATAATTAATGTGTCCTCCGCTAGATTAATGGGTGAAGTCTCAGGTTCAGGTCCCCTCGTCTCCGGGATACTATCAAAATCCGCTCTCAAACTCGCCATAACCACCTAAAGAGTAGTGAAGTCAATGGTGGGGGCTTGGCGTGCAAGAACCCTCAGCTCAAATGCATCAATGCGCTTGTGAACCGCCTGAATCTTCCACTCCATCCGCTGGGTCACCCTCTTCTCAATCCGGTCCTCAACCTTGGCAATGGATTTCTGCTTCCAAGGCTGTATATGATACAACAAGGTGTCTATCTAGGCATCTAACTTCTGGATCCTAGCTATCGGGACCAGTGCTGCAGACGGTGGAGTGGACCAGAAGGAAATGGGTGCTCTACTCATGCCATACGCGGACTCGGCTGGGGTGGTCTTAGTAGGCTCTAAAGTGGAAGGATCAGCCACTTGGAATAACTCTACTATATCTGCTAAATTCTCAGAACTGCAACTCAACTCTAGGCCCTCTTGGAGGTGCCTCCACATTGGCCTTATCCCTGATGAGTCCTATCCACAGTCTTGATCTGAATACTGAAAATATTACAGTGCTAAATGGTCACTCTAGCATCCCTGCATAACTGGAAGATGAAACAGGTGAATGGGTAAGTAGTAGAGGTCTTAAAATCCCTCTCACATATCACCGAGATCAATAACTTCGCGAAGTCGATCTTCAACCCGGCCACCAATGCTGGAAAACAATAACACTCTATCCCATGTAAGAATATTATCTGAAGCCGTTGGAGATAGGCAGTGGAAGACTAAGAACCAGAAGAACTTTGTTGTGAAAGTGAGGTTGATCTTTCTAATAAGGCCTCTAGGGTCCAACACCCAGTCTTCTCCCTCACCATCAATGGACAACTGCTGTGCAATCAACCTCTAGGTGGACTCTCTCTGATCTTTGCTCCACTGAAACTTGCCACTCTTGACCAAATTCCACCTATAATCAAACTCCGGGGTATATATTTATATATATATAGCAAGACAGAGCAAACATAAATGAGTCTGTCAAAAACTAAGAGTTTTTCATTTTATAGAAATATGATGTCATAATATTATCAGGCCCAAAAAAACATCAACATAATTCAGATTATTTCTACTCTTACTCGTTTTTAAATTTATTCATTTTACTTAAGCATGTTTTACAACACGTTCTTTTAATGATACAGATTGCTTGACACAATGACAAAGGTTATGAGATGTTAGCCAGATCAAGACAAATTGAACGACTTCATCTTTAAAACTTATATTCTTTAATATTTTTTATTTTGAAACCATTATTATTATTAATTATATTTTAACTCCGCAAGTATCCTTACTAGAATTGGAGGTAACATTTCTATTGATCCTTTAGAAGTCTTGAGGAATCACGAGAGACGTTCATTAGACAATAGACATGGGCCAACCTTTCTCAATGATGTTGTTATGAAAGATTCTCGACACCAAAGAACTAGTTTGATAAACCAACTTTTTCCTTTATTCCACTTTGACTAATTCATTCCTCTTGTATTTCATTCTCTCACCTATTGATGGAAAATCTTATGTTTCTCTAAGATTTCTGTTCAATTTCATGTGAGACCTGATTTCTTGTTCAAGTAAGATACATGGGGAATCCTATATAAGGATTCGGTAATCGGATATACTCAAATTACACCTCACTAAATAAGTATGAGCAATCCTTCTCAAGTAAAATTCCAACTTGTAAAATGAGGTCGATCTCATGAGAAATATGATTTAGACTTAAAATTAACTCACTATTATATTCATTTAGCCAAATTTCCAAGACCACTAAGTAAAAGGGGAGGGGGGCTCATGAAACAACGGATTGATTGTTATTAAGTAACAACCAAGCAATATTTCAACTTTGTTGTTAACAATGAGAGAGAGTAACTAGGGTATATGTGTTTTCCATAATCTCATAAAGCAGTAATCCTAGTAATAGCAATCCATTCCTTGTGTATTACATGCAAAGTGATAAATTAGGAATCTCTAATTCATTTGGTCCGACAACTAGAGAATTTCACCTCACACCTGGGTCCGTCTACGTGTGTTTAATTTACTAACCCATACCTTTACCTCATATG
Organism: Solanum peruvianum; assembly: GCA_027705065.1. Taxonomy (NCBI): domain Eukaryota; kingdom Viridiplantae; phylum Streptophyta; class Magnoliopsida; order Solanales; family Solanaceae; genus Solanum; species Solanum peruvianum. The sequence goes on along the minus strand of JAKWJD010000941.1, from coordinate 42,073 downwards.
ATAAATCACATAAGCGTATGACTTAGTTTTCATCTACGCACAAATTGACATTAGTCTATTAGATAGTATCACACTAAATCTATGTTGATAATTATTTTCTTATGATATACCTCCTTGGTTTGGCAAGTAGCAAAAAGGCGTGTTCTAACGTTGGACACCGTTAAAAAGACATCTAGACAAAATAATTATCAATGCATACAAAAACACTGTGCAATAATTGCTTACTTACTGATCATAAATTATTAAAGGAACCAGTTGAAAACAACATATAGCCGGTAAAAGACTAATGCCAATTAAAACATAAGAGAATTAGAGTTTGAAGAATGTGATAAGGTGTACTTAAGAATTTGACCTATGAAATGGTGATGAGATTTGGAAAGAAAGAGAAGTTGACACCTCATTATGTGGGTCCCTATGAAATTTTGTAAAAGGGTTGGTAAGGTTGCATATGAGTTGAGATACCTAGTGAGCTATCTTGGGTTCATCTGGTATTCCATGTTTCCATGCATAAGAAGTGCATTGGCGACCCCGAGTCCATTCTTCCTATTGAAGGTCTTGATGTGGATGAGAATCTCTCCTATGAATACTTCCCGGTTGAAATCCTTGATCGACACATAGAGAGGTTGAGGAACAAGGATGTGGTTTCCGTAAAGGTGTTATGGAAGAACCACCTAGTTGAGGGAGAAACATGGGAGGTCGTGGCCAACATGAAGTCCTGATATACTAATCTCTTTGCTAATTAAGGTTATTTGTTCCTACTAATAACTAAAAATAATGAATAAAATTTAATTTGACTTGTTTTTCTAAAATATGCATAAAAATGGTGAAAGTTTTTCTATATGAGATTTTCATGAAAAGATGCTCTTTTGCTTGAATTGCACTTACTTGTGTATTTCGTATGTTGTTGACTTTATATAATGATGTAGATCATGTTGATGTGTTTTAAATGAGTTTTTGTCATAAGTGACTCTTTATGTATTGTTGAGCTCATGTTGTTATTGAGAAGGAAATTTTTCATGTTGTGATGTTGAGCTCTTATATATGTTTCAAGATGTCTTGAGTTGCTATGTGTAAATGCCATGTTAATATGTTGATTTAAGATTTTAACTCATGTATTAATTTGTTGTTGTTGTTGGGCTACTAGTATTGAGTCTATCCTTTCACTTCAAAGATTTTAGTGACATTCGGGGATGAATGTTTCCCAAGGGGGGATAATGTAACACTCTGAAAGTCTAAGATCTAATCTAGAGCCTCACATGAGTGTATGAGGGTTGTAACACTATTTTAAGGTAATAATTAATTTTTTTGAGTCATTTAGGAAGTTTAAAGTTAATACGTCAAGAAACATCTATGACATCTGGAGAATAGTCAAAGAGGTGCTAGTGTGTCTTAGCCAATTTTACAAGGTTTTAAGAGATGGAATTCGGTGAAATTTGTTAGAAAGGTATCAAACAGGTATTAAAATATTTTTAGGGTCGAACCGTCTAGGTACGACTCTTCAAGGACCAATCTAGGGGTCCTTGAGGAGGACTCTTCCATTTTGTCAAAACGCTTTCAAAATGCAGTGGCTACCTACGCTTGCCATCGACGAGGCGTAGGCCATTCGAGGTGGCGTCAATGCCTCCATCGATGGACACTTAGTCAATTTCGAAAAAGGGACAAATTCACACTCTTTTATCCAAACCACGGATATGCGGACAGAGGGGAACAGTGCCCGTCGATTGACCTACGAGTCGTAGGTCGAGGTCTCGTTAGTCAGGCCTGGAACTTTTACTATTAAGTTTTAATTGGTTAATTTAATTAAGTTATTTAGTTAGTGGTATAATTAGAGGTTAATAATTGGTTAATTGTATTAGTCCAAAAACTACCTAAACTACCCTAAGCCTAAACCCCACTTAACACCTACTAATTTCCGAATCTAAAGTGCTCTTCCTTTTCTCTACTTTCTCTCTCCCAAAGAAACTCCATAGCAGAACAAGGTCTAAGGGTTACAGGGAAGCAACAAGACTACTTTTCACCATCAATCTTCAAAGAATATTAAGGTATGGTATCCTTTCACCTTTGGGATTTTATTCCCCAAAGGGTTCTTTCGAAATTGGTTTTCAAAAAGATGATTTCATATGGGTTTCTTCCTAATATGAATTTGATCTTCTAAATTGCATTGTTTATGATTTATTTTGGTTATTAAGGTTATATTATCTACTATTATGGTTAAATTACATTGATTCTTGGTGAATTAACCTAGTATGTGGAATATATGATGAATTGACCCACATTCCCTAACCCAAGATTATGAACTCATGTGAATTGATTAGTGTTAATGCAATTGAGCTAGTTCTTGTGTTAATTACTATTGAATGATGCTATTACACCTATTGATGAATTAAATTTTATTGGTTGAGGGTATGACCAATGATGATGGCTTGTTGAAGGAGAATTGGTAAGACATTATGATCTTGAGCCTTTACTTCATTTGACATGGTTTATACTTGGTGATGAAGTTTAATCGAAGCATTCTTTATGATTATATTGAGTAGGTGTTGGTATGATGATGCAATTGAAATGTCTTGATTATGTGATGGTGTGACATTATGTAGATGTAATGGTATAAGGTTGGTTATAAATTCCCTATGTGCCTTATTATCACATGATGATGATAATGTGTTGCTCTCACATATAAGGGTTGTATTGAGAGGACATTATCATGCAATTCCGAATGAGGCAATGATATGAATATACAAGGGTTTAGTCTTCTATGGCCTATACGAAGTTACCAAGATAAATAAATGCTTAAAGATATTTCGAAAATGGACTCTAGCTTAGCACCGAGTGAACCAGATGTGAGATGTGTCCCTTCCCAATGTGGGAAGGTAGGTTCACAATGGTTGTCATGAGATTGTGACATTAATACAATTGTGCATCAAGAGAGTCCCAAGTATATATCCTAGTTCTTGAACTATGTTGCCCACATAGGAGTATTAGCTAGTAGATCCACCTAGAATTCTATGTTCATGTTTTGGTAATACCTTGGCAAGTAGTCCAGCTTCTTTCGGTGTATGGTTTCATGACATCGGATTCCACATTTATCTCATGTGGTCTATGTCGGTTAAGGCAAGTGTTCCTGAAAGTCAAATGAAGTAATAATGTGAACACTAACTAGGGTGACCTAAGAGGTTTGAATTAGTCTAGGTAGGGGTACGGGACTCTACCTATACATTGCACTAGTTGGCCTTGAGGGAAGTCTGGGAGGGTTGTTCTTATGTTGATAAAGTAAGTGTTATGCATATGTTGACTTTACATGTTGATGATCCTATATGATGTTAGTTTTATGTATGAACATGCTATTGGTCTATATTTCTAAATATGATGATGAATACTCTTAATATTATGTTATTTCATGTTAGAAATTGCTTATGGTCCTTTGTTGGGTTTACTTGTTTGACTAAAGTTATGGGGCTTTACTTGATCATTGCACTTGCGGACTTGATGTTGGGTTATGAGTAATGGTCTTGTATATGTGGTAATGTTATGAAGATCTTACATATGCTTTCTTGTTATATCATGATGCTGAAGTTGGTTAGGGTATGTACTTAAATATGATATGATACATGTTGACTTTGTTATACTTAATGATGTTGGTCTAGTGTTTGTATATGGTTTTGTCTTAATAAATATGTGACTATTGGCTCATAAGTGTTCTTGATTGTGCATAAGGCTCTCAAAAGTAACTTAGCATAGTTTTGAACAAATGACCCCTTTGAGAATGATTTCAAATATTTTATGTCCATATTCCCATACTAAGTATATGTATGTACTAACTCATATTTCTATGTTTCTACAACTATGTATATTCCGGCCGTTGAGCTTCTACAAGGATCATTTGAAGATAACATGGATCCTCATGATCCATTTTTGGTAGGTCCTTAGCTTCCGAGGACGATGCCATTATCTAGCTATTAATGTTGTTCTAGTTTAAAGATATTTAGTTCTTTCTTTTTTATTTCAAGATGATTGTTGTATATGCCTATATGTGGCTTTTATTGAAGTAAAGTAAGGGCTATGCCCGAATGTTGTATTCGATTTTAGATGGTTTAGATGTGAGACTTATCCTAGACTTCCTACGATATTATATTGTTATACTATGTATGTGAAATAAAAGTAGAAGCCTATGTATTGCTTCCTATGAAGGAGTCTATGTAAACCACGTAGATATATTATAATATATATTATATATATATATATATATATATACATTTATTCTGTGTAAGTGAGGTATATTTAAACCTCAATGTAGAAGTGATAATTTTTTGAAATTTTCCGCAAAATAACCTATGAAATGTAATGACAAATGCCAAGAGGTTAGTCTTAATCCTCTCCAAGGACGACGAGACCGGTTACTTCTAGGAGGTGCTCCCTGGATGTGACAGAAAGTCCCTTAAGAACATGTGAAAAAAAGTCTTATCTTGGTCTTTTGGAGTTATAGAAGTCTTATTGTAGCCTAAATAACCATCAATAGGACAATACCAACCCTTACCTATAAGTCAATCCAATATCTGGTAATTGAATGACATAAGGATGTGGTCCTTTTCTATCGAAGCATTTAATTTTCGGTAGTCCAAGCAGACTCTCCATCCATTTATGGGCCGCACAGGAACAAGTTTTTTTCTCTCATTAGGTACCTCAATAATCCCACCTTTCTTGGGAACATAGTTAACAAGACATACCCAAGTACTATCTTGAATGGGATAAATAACTCCAAAATCAAACCACTTGATTATTTTCTTTTTAACTACCTCTTGCATAAGTTGATTAACCCTCCGACATGAGTTTGATTTTATACGAACAAATGTTGGGAGGAATCATAATAATATCGACAATAGTCTACCTAATAGCTCGCTTGAACCTCTTCAACACGGAACCAATGCCTCAAACTTGTGTCCCATTTAAATCTACGCAATGATGACCAGTAAAGTATGGTTTCTCCCCAAGAATACATGCCTCAATTGTGATGGCAGAGCATTAAGCTCAAATGTCACAATCTCCTTAACATACGGTCTTACGAGTGGAGAGTCGGGATTTTTCATGTCTAATTATAAACTCTTAGGCTTTGAACGGAATTCGAACCGATCAAGTGCGGCGACAAATTAACCATAGTCTTGAATACCATCACTATCAAAATTTATCATTATCGCTGCAAATGCATCAATACTTAGTCTCTCTTCAATAGGCACTTCAGAATTACTTTCTTCAATACGATCACCACAAATACCGACTTCAGCTAACTATTCTTCTTCATGGATTTACTGATATTGAAAGTTATTTCTTCATTATTAAAAAAGGAAGTTCATCTGCCTTTTCTCCATATCAACAAATACGCGACTAGTAGAAAGGAATGCTCTCTTAAGGATAATGAAAACCTCAAAATTAAACTCACAATTGAGTATAACAAAATCCACCAAAAAGGTAAAAGATTCAACTTTCACTAGTACTTCATGGAGAACACCAATGGGCTTCTTCATAGTTCTATTAGCCATCAGAAATTGCATCGCAGTTGGTTTTGGTTCTCCTAGGCCCAACTTCTTGTAAATAGACAATGGCATCAGATAAATGCTCGCACCCAGATAATATAGCGCATTAACAATGTTCGATAACATGATGCTACAAGTAATAGTGAAGGCACTAGGACCCTCCTTCTTCTGCATAAGGGACCGTGTAGTAATAGCACTACAATGTTGCAACCTATCATCATATTCAAAACTCACAACCCACTTTTTAGTTACGGAGTCCAGCTAAACTTTGCATACCTAGGCATCTACTCTAAAGCTTCTATTAATGGCACATTTATGTAAAGCTGCTTCAACATCATTCTATGAAGACTCTTCATAGTCCTTCATTATCATATATTAACAATTAGAGAAGAAGTACTATCAATCATACCACTATAGCACCCATACAAGATCATATAGACATTATATGATCACCATCACCTTATACATTCACATATTCCATAACATGATAATACCATAATTCACATAGTAATGCTGACAATGTCATGTTCATAACATTTATAACAATTAAACACCGTCACATAAGTGGACAATACCAATCAATAACAATTTAATATCAATTCTACATTAAATAAGGGAATTGGTTAAACTTACCACCTTCCATTAGCCACAATCACCATTCTTTAACATCACTAACAACTCCACACAACAAGAGAACTTACCTATCAGAATGCCCAATAGGCTGAGACCACCAATTTATCCATAAAACATTTCAACGAACCCAAGATAGATACTAAATAATATAAACCAAACTATGAACAATTCGAAGAAAGATCAACATATAATTCAATAGCCCGTAACAATCTAAACACGAATTCAACATAATTAGATCATAATCAATATACCAACTTTAGAGCTAAAATTTAGAATTCAAGTAATATTTGGGTTCGTGGAATTTTTTTTATCATAAAAACATAAATTAACATTGACTACTTCATAAACCATCAATTAAAAACTTTTAATGCATGAACCCATGCTTAGAATTCAAAATAGAGTTTCAGGGTTTTTGAGGTCTTTTGAAAACACTTTGAAATTGGCTCCTTGAATGAGAGAAGAATCGACGATGAAATCACCATACCTTATTAGTAGAAATACCACGAAATTTAAGTTGAAAACTTTGATAATTTTTCCTTCTTCCTTGGAGCTTGAAGGTTCCTCAATGGAGGATTTAACTAGCTATAAAATTTAGAGAGATGGGAGAGCTTATATTATTTTGATTCTAATTGAGGGTTGAGGCTTTTTTCTGGGGTAATGGGTGTATAAATACCAATAATAAATATATAATACACCCATAAAATACCTGAAACACCCCTACATTAAATGAACATTTTTAAACAAGTCAAACTTAACTTTTATTTTAGGAATTATAGTCGGGGAACAAGTCCGTGTCGCGGAGGTGTTCCCTTAAGATTTTTTAAAATAATTTTTGCGACAGTAGGGTCAGCTGTGTCTCCACAATTTTTGGCTCATGGCTGGAGTAAGTTTGCAATGCCGAGACACTCCTACAAGGTTCTGCCCATAAGCTGGCTTGACAGCACTTTGGCCAAGTCCTAGGTCCTCCACAAGGACCCTTTGGTCGGTCCATGGGGTGTCATGCCCAGACGTTTTGACCCTAGAAATTCCCCTATTGGCGATAGGGTCATCCCCACTGATTTTAGAGTCCAGAAAACACATACAATAAACAAGGATACACTAGTCACACACAATACTAGTTTTTGAACATCATGGTCGTCAGTTGACGTTTAACTTCAAATATCTTTAACAGTTACTTCAAAATCTATTCTTCATAATTTCAAAAATTTATTAGCTTATTAAAATCATGAAGGATCTAGTTCATCCTATTTAATTTTGAGGGTTATAATAATCTCCCCCAGCTGGAAAACATTCGTCCTCGAATAACACTAGAACACTATAAACACCTTCAACGTTCTAAAACTATGATCTGCAGATCACAATCATACCACATCACTACAAAAATATAATTATCTAGGACGGTCATCAACTCCACATACAAGAATCTCAAAATACAATAAGAAAGTAGGAACAACATCTACGACTCATCATGCAATAAAACTCCACATTTCTCATTTCACATTGGAGGAACTTCTGTCTCCATATATCATCATTCTCATTACAACATTTCTAAGAACATCATGAAAATTTATCACAAAAACAAAATTATGAAACATAAGGTCACTTCTAAACAAGCTCATGTGATACTCATGCAACCTTTAGGCAATTTACTACAAATCCACATCGTCATGAAAGACAAATTCATTAAACTCATTTTTCCCAAGAACTCCCAAAACATACATCATGATACTAAGGAATTATAAATATCAATCTTGAATAGAATAGAAGAGACAAAATCCATCAACCCAACTATTAACTATATTTTCCCCCACTTAAAAGAAATCCATCAACTCTATCATGAACAACATAAAGGAAAAATAATAACCTACAGGCATCTTAACCCGGATTTGTTTCCTTGTTATCTTGGAGAGAATAGAAGCGAGTCTTCTTTTTTTACACCCACATCCAGACCATCATAAGGAGCGTGATTGACATTTTTTCTTCTAGTAGCAATAGAAGGACAATCTCTCACCTTGTGATCATTCTTTCCACACCAATAGCACCCACTGCTACCGGCTACACTTTCCAAAATACTTGTATCTACAAGTAAAGCAAGTAGGCTTAAAACTATGAGAACCACCACCCCTCTCAAGGTTAACCTTAGGAGCATTCAGTACATCTTTGTTTGGTGCCCTCTTCCTAAACCTAGGTTGATTTTGCTTATTAGTTCTTCTTCACTTAACACATCTACACTTCCTTTCAATCTTAGATTCCTCAATGGATTGAGCATACATAATAAGCATAAATAGAGTCATGTCATTATGAAGCATGTCCTGTACGACACTCTACTTTCACAAGGTTTGCAGCACGTGTCATAAACCTACTCGTCTCATCCCTAAGGTTAGACACCAAAGATGGAACATTCTTATACAATATGGTAAATTTCAAGTAGTACTACTCTACACTCATGTTACCTTGCCTATGGTTTATAAACTCCTTAACCTTAACTTCTCTTTTCTCACGAGGAAAGTACTTTCCTAAGAATGCTTCCTTAAACTTTCCCATTCTATGGGACATATTCAACCGTCCTATTATATTTCCATTCTATGAACCACACTTGAGAAACATCCCACAATTAGTACAAGCCAACTCACCTATTATTTAGAAGTCAGCCCCATAGTACTCCACACCTTATAAACACCATCGAGGAACTCTTGGGAATCCTCTCTACCTTAGAGCCAAAAAAGGTAGGAGGATTCATATCCACAAAGTCCGTCAACCTAGAGGTCATGGTATTATCAAGAGCATTTACCTTAAGCCCCACATCTCTATTTTCTTGAGCCTTCATGACTCAGGCTAGGTCAATAAGAACTCCTCAAACCTCCGCATTAGGTGTGTCCGAGGGAACCACTGGAATCTCATTCCCTTTTATTTATAGGGACTTATTCACCTTTAGGGACTAGACCACTTTGGGGAACTTTTTCTCCTCTGAGAGGATCTCCCTAATTCGCTACTCATTCCTCCAATCTTCTTGTATCTGTATCCTATAAACACAAGAGAAGAGATTAGGAAAAGACAATTATACAACTCAACTCTATGGAACAACACAAGAGTAATGAAGAAAGTTAAACTTGTATTGTCCTATAGACTCTCGCTCATAGATGTGTCGCAACTCACACCAATGAACAATACTCTACTAGATGTGAGTATGAGACTGTGAACGCTAAAGACTACTTCATAACCTTATATTCTTATACCAAGTTTGTTACGACCTGGGAGAACTCTCAAGTCGCGACACGGCGTACTCCACCTCTCAGAAGTCTTATACCAGCTTGTTAGCATTCAATCATTACATAAGTATAGAAGTAGTGTGTAATTTATAAACTTTTCACAAATAAAGTTGATAACGAAACTCTTTTACAAAACAAAAGAAAATAAAGTATCATCATGAGACATCATACACTCGAACATTAATAATATCAAATTAGGGTCACGGACCTTACATAATTTTGAAATGAAACTTATAGTCTAACACGAAGTCTTTAATGAAAAAAAAATGGAAACATAGTCCATGTCCTCGAACATATGAGAACATACCAATCTTGAGAGAAATCTACTTCCCAGGATTCAATGTGAATCCTCACTTGCAACCTCCTACATTTGTAGACATAGAGAAACATATGGAATTATTACAATTACTGCACTAAGTATAGTGAACATGCAATAAAACCGTGCAAAGTGGACACTTTAATGAAACATTTTTTTCATGCAATTTTGATAAAAATCTCATAAGACAAGTATAACAAACATCTCAAGTCAATATTTACATATAAGGTAATACCACCATCATTAAGTAACCTCTTTATCAATTTTCAACCCTCTACCTAACTTATCCCAAGACCCACCTAGTGTAGACATAAAGAGACCATCCATACAACCTCTTCAATATAAACGTAAGTGCTCCTCATGAAATCCTATTTAAGAACCTTTCTAGCTCAATAAACCTTTACTAAGTGAACATTATTCATTTAATCCATTCAGGATACAACTAAACAAATAGTGTACTTCCATAATGGTCTTGGAAGACCTAGGAAACTCACTCTAGCATCTTCGAAAACTACTTGTTCCATGTGTAGATAGTGTCCCATTCCACTACCAACATGTTGTAGAACCTATCCAATAGCTAAAGTGAACATCTCACGTGATGAGAATAGGCATTAACTGACATAGACAACACTAGCTAGGTACTGAATCTGGTGTCATCAAAACCCCACACCGTGGAAGGTGTTCTACTTGCCAAGGGTAGAATTAGGACACATCCCATGTTAGATCATTGTTTAAGGGATATCAAAAGGTTTCTTTGTACTATTGTCTCATACTCGATGATAGTTACTCCCTTAAGCATATCCACTAGATGTTTTTCCTCGGTTCTCATATAGTAACTTCATTCACATAAGTGTATTCGAGAAGGTACCATCATTAAGCCCTACCAACTCATTATACCATTTCAAAGAAGGAGTCCACAAGCGCTGCTGATCAAGGTTCATTTTGGATAGCTCTTAGGACTTTCTTAGAGATGGTTTCATGTCGTTGCATCCAACCTACCTCTACGTCCATTATTCCACTCAAGAAGGGGGGTGCCATTTCGGTCTACAAGTTCAAATCTTCTTATTAATCTTATTTTCATATTCACGTTTCACATTAATAACCTTCTTTTCATATTAAAGGTTACACATTAATATTTCATAGAGCATACAAACTTTATGTCTATCGATCCTAGACATTCATCACACTCATTAAATACAAATCAAGTACCAAGTATGAACAACTAATTCTACCAACACAAGATACAACATCATTCTATAAAGACTCTTCTAAGTCTTTCATTATCATATATAAACAATTAGAGAAGAAGTATTTCAATCATACAATTATAGCACCCATAAAATATCATATAGACATCACATGAGGACCTTCACTTTATACATTCACATATACCATAACATGACTATAAAATAATCCACATGGGGATGCCGACAAGGCCATGTTCCTATAGTTATAATGATTAAGCACCTCCACCATAAGTGGATCATACCAATCAGAAGTAATTCAGTATTAATTCTAATTTAAATAAGGAATTAAGTAAACTTAGCACTTTTCAATAGCCACAATCACCATTCCTTAACATCTCCAACAACTCCACAGAACAAAGGAACTTACCAGTTAAATGCCCAATGGGGTAACACCACCAATTTATCCATAACAATGATTCAACAAACTCAAGATAGATATAAACACTTTAAAGCAAAATATGAACAATTCCAACAATGATCGACATATAATTCAATAGCCCATAAAAATCTAAAAATGTGTGCAACATATTTAGATCATAATAAGTATACCGACTTTAGAGAAAAAAATTAGGAATTCAAGGTATACATTGGTTCATGGAATTTTTTATCATAAAACCATCAATTAACAATGAATACTTCATAAATCCTCAATTTAAAGTTTTTAATGTAAGAGCCCATGCTTAGAATTTGAAATAGAGTTTTATGTTTTTGAGATATTTTGAAAAGCCTTTGAAATTGATTCCTTGAGTGAGAGAATAATAAAGGATGATTTCACCATACCTTAGTAGTAGAAATTGCACGAAATGTAGGCTGAAAACTTTGAGAATTTACCTTCTTCCTTGGAACTTGGCGGTTCATCGATAAAGGATTTAACTAGAGAAAGTTTTTTAGAGAGCTTATATTATTGTATTCTAATTGAGGGTTGTGTTTCTTGATTGAGGTAAATGGTGTATAGTGACCTAAAATCAATATATAACATATCCCCAAAATACCCGAAACACCCCGACAATAATTGGACCTTCTAAAATAAATAAAATATAACTTCTTCTTTTTCAGAATTATCGTCGGGCAACAAGTCTGCATCATAGAGGTGTTCTCTGATGATTTTTTGAATAAGTTTTTTGACATGAGGGTCCTTTATGTCTCTGTGATGCAGAGATATTTTTGGATCATGGCTGGATCAAGTCCGTGAGTCAAAGACACTGAAATAAGGTTTCGCCCAGACACTGCCTTGGCAGTACTTTGGCCAAAGCTTGGGTCCTCCTCAAGGATCCTTTGGTCATTCCTTGGGGAGTCGTGCCCCATTTTTTTAACCCTAAACATGCCCCTATAGGTGTTAAAGTCATCCCAACTTCTTTTAGACTCCATACAACACATAAAAACATATATAACAAACAAGGACACACTAGTCACACACAAGTCTAGTTTCCGAACTTCTTAGTTGTCCCATTATGGTCAACTTCAGAACTCTTTAAACTCACTTCTAAATCTAATCTTCATCATATTAAAATTATAAGCTCATCAAACCCAGTTGAGGCTCCAGTTCATCATATTTCATTTTGAGGGTTATAACATGTGGATTCTTTCCGGTTGTTCTAGGTCTACTAACAACAATTTATATGCAATGATCATCAAAAAAGGTCTAATTATCTGGATTATAACAAACCCACTAACCCTAGACCAAACCAAGATCCTTATACCCATTTTAAGGTTTTTTCCACCATAAATTCTAGATCAAACCCCTTCCCCATCGATAATAATCCAAAAAATAGATTCTACTGATTGAAAAATGGATTCGGGGTGTTAAAATCTTACCTTTAGCCTCAATAATGGTGAAAAAATATCAAGAACTTGTTTGGGGTTGCCTATTTAGCTCTAAAAATAACGTGTCAAATAAGGTCATTTAGGGGTTTTTTGGCGACTCTAAGTCATGTATGTCTTGCTATAGCGCCCGTTATCTCAATACAGCGTCCTCAACGGACAAAGAATGTACTCGTTCACGCTAAGATCATTTTCAGAAGTTTTACTTTCCCAAATTTGATTCTATAGAGTGGTATTCAATTAAATCTCTACTTTATTACTAGATTTCTCTACACCTTAATAAGTTCGATTTAATCCATATCTTGAGTAGGCTAGGAATTCCAATTTAGTACCAGAAACGTTTTTTAGCCCTAATTCTTTCTTCATTGACTTTTCCATAACGGCGGAATCAGGTCGTTACAGTAGATATCAAATTACGCATCACTCATCCCCAAGTGATCAACTAGCAAAGACTTGGAAAATATAAAGGTAGAGTAGCATATGAAACATCAAATTACTAGGAAACTTTTCTTGCATGCCCTTCTTACCAAATCTCACTACCCTTAAGGGTTTTACATCTCCAAGCTCAAGACAACCAATTCAATTCCTAGACATCCTCCCTTACAATGCATCAATGAAGTCATATCAACACTCCAGTGATAAATATTATTGTGTGTAAACTTAACTATTAAACAAAATTAATCTCACTAACCACAAAAGTTGATTGTATACACGTCTACCACATGTTATAATGGTTGTTGACACAATCATTAAGACTAATCCTTTCTCACATAAACATGATAAAATAAAAAATCAAAACTCACCACAATTAGACATGAACCTAAACCAACAAACACACATTCATAATACACAAACAATCATATTTCTTAAGAAAATCTCCATCACACAACATAAATTCTCATGAGCTTAAGTTATGACAATTTTGATCTTTAGAAATCAGATACTCATCGAGGGATATGTTAAAACATTTAACACCTCCAACAACACTATTGAATTGATAGATTTAGTAATTATAGATTACGTCTTAAGAAAAATAGCATTGGATCCATTAATCCTACATTCAACCCTACGTAATCAATACATGACCTTGACGACAAGATAAAAATCAACATAGTCGGACAACCATAAATACTCAAGGTAGCTCTTCTATAAACTCTCATAAGCAAGGTGTTACAAGTGGAACCATTAAAATTTATTAACAACTCCAAGACCATATCACATAAGTCATCTAAATTAACCATGTTTTCCCAAAGCATCTCGCTCAATCAAGAGAACATCAAAGAATTAATACAATTGATTCACCATCCATCCCCAAAAGTGAAAACACACGTGAACATAGCTAGATCATCACACAAACAACCTTGTACAAAATGAAATAGATGTTCACATAACAATTTGTTATACATCCCAAAAGGTTTTCCTATGATCAGTTGATAGCAGCCATTTCCATTCACCAAACTCAACACACTCCTCACATCCTTCAATTGAAGCCAACATTTTTAGTACTAACAACCATCATAACAACTATGACTGTTAAACTTACTTTACTAAAAAACTTTTCTAAGGTACATTAACAATCAAGAGTAATGAACCTTACGACTCAACACAAGTGTAAGTCTTTTCAAATGCTCAATACCTAATTCAATTGATCACGCTTCTACTTGAAATTCATACCTTAACAAAATACATTACCATGAATTTAAACTTTAATGAAAATTTTTATTGTAAATTAAACAGATTAAGAAGACCCCCCTTGAATGTCAACATTGGCTTATACCTCGAAGATTTTATGAATTCATCGATCTTCGCATATCATGGATCGCATATCAATCAATTTCACAATATCGTTTTGCTAAAATTCAATGTACTCATTAGTAAACTCAAAATAAAAATAAAATCACTTATCATCACACCCGAGCTAATGTCTATACACTCCTTTTTCTCGAGTCCCTTTTTAATAGTTTTTAACCAATCTGACAAACTTGTGACCCTATTGCAATATGCACATCATTATAAAATAAATTACACGTCTCAGAACCAAATTATCTGGCTCTCCAAAGATATATTTTTAGACTTTACATTCAACATAATATTTTTGCTCTCGCCTCTCTCGAAAGGTTTCACTCATTCCACTGTTTTTCTTTATTATCACTCAAGTTTTTTTAAAATATTCTATTTGAGTGGTGTTCCGTCATCTCTTAAAATGTTCCATACAACCACCTTGTTCACCAAATATTAGAAAACCACAACCTTAGATACTCACAAGTCATAATAACAGCACCAAATTCTCTTAGCCACAACCCTATTATATAGTTGTATATCGTCACAATCTACTACAAAAAAATTTTACTATTACGCTTAGCCAACTCTGACTATCTCTACAAGTCAACATTTCCATTGGCATAACACCTCAAAATCATGTATACTCATCAAAATTCAAAGGACTAACACGATAACAGAACAACACGATATACATCGGTGACTATGACTTACTCTTTAACTAAGGTGGAAACATAGATAGGGGCATCAAAAGTATCACCTACCACATCAAATCCCAAGTCAATAAAACAGACGTACAAATAAGTAGAATCTGGATCAACCACACAATAGTCATCCGGTCACAACAATTATAGCACTATGATCATTAAATTCGACCCTCATGTGCCAGGTTCTCCATAATCTTAACACACGATATATTATATTAGATTAATAAACACTCTGGTACAAATTAGGTTCAATATTATGACTAGCAAAAATAGGGGAGACGGGATGAGATTCTATCGCACCCTGTCCCACTCTAGCATCCCTCATCCCATTGTAGCGCCGGCGACACAATGGTACCAATCCTGCTACAATGGCATAAAGTGGACCACTAAGCTCCCCCTCTTGAACGTAAGTTCTTATATCTTGTCTTGTCCACCACAATGGTCACTAACTCACTACACGGCCCCGCTATAATGTCCATATTCCCTATATAGCGAAATAATTCGTAAAAGAACGTTCTTAGAAGAAATTTGATTCCCCCTTTTTACAACACACCTCTAACATGATATGCTTAGAAAATACCCCTTCGATCAATCCGACAATACACAAAATAATATATTATTCTTAATTCATTACCACAACCCACACATCCTCACGATACACCTAGACACTCACACAATCCTTAGTAAAAATCTTCCTTTCACTATGAGTTTCATGATACTCAAATATTTACAACTGACAGAATTTTAACATTTCGGCTACCACATTGCACATATCAATAGTCGGGCACACGTATATATTGTACGTAATTACCTCATCGCATTCATGCAATTACAACTTCACATTAATAGTTAATTCATACATCCATAAGCACGCATTTATAGTTTCTAAAAGGTAATTCACAGTAAGTCCAAATTCTTAATTAATTATTTCGCCCATGTATGAGCCTTCCTATAATCCATGCATTCACACCACCCCTAAGTACAAATACCAATTGGAACCTTCTCATATTCCAATTTTGTTTTCTTGTGTCCCATCAGTTCACTTCGTCAAGATACCAATTTAAATCAGGAGATACCAATTGGATTCAACTCATACCACAAGTTAAAATAGTAGCTAGTGAGCCCCACAAAGCTACTAATTTCATAACTAGAACTTGGTCGAACCTAATTCTCAACCGCCTCACTCTTTACTAACGGTAACAAGACCTTAACTCAATCTTAGAAAAAATCAATGCACCTTGCAATTGGTTAAGAAGGTCATCTATCCAAGGCAATACATACTTGTTACGAATAGTAAACCTATTCAATTGTTGGTAGTCTACACACATCCACTCTTTCTAGTGATGTTGTTCCAAATTTTGTTTCTTTAGTTTGGACCGTAGAGTGAAGGAGGAAAATACTAATTTGTATCACCCAGATACCAATTGGATTCATGTCATAAAACGAAGAGTATAAAGAAGTGAGTGTAAACTAAAGTCCTACAGCCTCTCAAAGAAAAGTACGGACGTCATTGTACCGTTCCACAAGACTCTACTAGACTCATTTATATACAATGAGGTCAAAGAACCTAGGCTTTGATACCAATTTGTCATGAACCAAAATATTGTAATTGGAACCCACACTTACCATCTGCTGGGATAACTACTACTACAACTCAAACAAAGAAAGGACATTAAAACTAAGGCAATTAAGAAATTGAATATACCAAAACTCTACGAAAGACAAATATAAGAACAAGGGGTACAATCCAGAAACTAAAAACAACTTCACCAATAATGTGAGTCCAAAAGAAATGGACTTAGACAAAGAGAACTCAAGAAATCCCAGAAGAACTATCTCACCCTTAAATTTGAATGGGCATTAATCTTATAAACGAGGTTTGTCAATAGCCGCTGGAAGATATGTTGTACTAGATAATATAAGAGCAAGTGCAGTATCAGTACACAACCACAATGTATTAGTAGGATCATATTGATATCCCACTAAGTGAAACATGTATAAGTAACCACAATATTACAATCACATGGATATATATAAAACATATACAATATCATCATCATTCACATCAACCAACAATTTCACAATTCTCAACAATATAAAATTAGATTATTTTAGAGCAACAACTAAACTTCGATATCCATAATCATTAGGTATGAACATAATCATCACAAGTAGATACATAATAAAATTCAACGTTGTTCTCATAAAACCCAATTTAATGGTCCTCTCATGGAACCCAAACCCAAAATGTTAGCTTGCTAGAATGTGGCAATCCTATCCTATTTTTTTGTCGAAAGGTGGCAACCGATTATATAATTGTGCCTGAACATAGCAACATGATCTAATATTTATGCCAAAATGTGGAAATTCGATCCAAGTTAGATTTCCAGAACGTGGCAATCTGATGCCCATTCACACACCACAACCACAATCACAAGTAAATCATCAAGATCATACACCAAATGGTGATTCATGGAATACAATTATTCTATTATCCTCATTTATGATTATGGTGATCGATAATGCAACATTCTCATATATATACATGCATTATAATGAAGTAATTATTAACATATGTCACACCTAGATGAAATTAAAATCATCACCTACCTCAAATTCAAGCTTGAATCCCCTAAGGTACTTGAGTTTTCCTTTTTGGATTCTTTCCGCTAGTTCTTTGTCTACAAACAACAATTTATATGCAATAATTAACAATCAAAGGTCTAATACCGAATTTAGTACTTTTTCCACCAATAGTTCTAGATCAAAATGCTTTCCCATCAATAATAATCCAAAAAAATATGTTTTGCAGATCAAAAAATGGCTTCAGGGCATTAAAATCTTACCTTTAGCCTGAAAAATGCTGAAAAACTATCAAGAACTCTCCTTGGTTGCCTCCTTAGCTCTAAAAATCAGAAAGTGTCAAATAAGGTCATTTAGGGGTTTATTAGAGACTTTAAGTCACGTCTAGCTTGCTATAGGAACTCATCTCGCTGCAGCGCCTAGAATCCCACTACAACAGCCTCAACCTAGTTACAAATTCACGCTAAGATCATTTCGAGGAATTCTACTCGCCCAAAATTGATTTTGTAAAATGGTATTGGGTTCTTATCATCTTATATATCTATTAATGTAACTAAATTCACAATTATATCTCTGATCGTTTCTAGATTTTCCTACACCTTAATGACTCCTATTTCTTCAAAATCTGGACTAGGCTAGGAAATACAAGTTATGACAAAAAAGTTTTCTAGCTCCAACTATTTCTTTATTAATTTTTTCATAACAACGGTATCAATTATTAGAAGATTTATGGATCTTGTTAGATATTTTGGTACATTTACTTTCAGATTCTAGGTACTTAATTTCCTCATTTGTGTAGCTAATCAACTTGATTGTGTAACTTAATTGTCTTAGTTTTGTTCAGTTACTTAGTTAGAGTTGTCTTAGTGGTTGTCCCACTGGAGGGTTAGTGTGGGTGCCAATAATGACGATCAGTGTCGTGACAAAGTTGGTATCAGATCCTAGGTTCGTTGATATCGATGTACTGAAACAAGTCAAATAGAGTTCGGCAGAATGGTACAGGGATACCTTTAGTTTTTTTCTAGAAGTTATAAGACTTTAAGAAATCTCTATGTTTTTCTTTTTTCTCCTTTTCAACTATAACTTGGGTTCAATTGGTAGTAGGTGATACAAATTTTTTCTAACCTCCTTTACTCTTCTTTCCACAAATCGCTAATCCAAGATTCTATTGTGTTCGTCCCGCAACCCCCATCAATGCTCCAGCTAAGGAGCTTGAAGCTAGAGGTCGCGTTTGAGGTAGTGGTAGAGGTCGTGGGAGAGTAGCGCCTACTGGGCATGAATTACAAACTGATAATGCTCGTAAAAACGAGATTCGTCCAGTCCATAATGAAGAGATAGAACAGGATTTAGATGGAGGATATATTGAGGAGAATGGAAAAGATAAAGATATACTGGTAGAGACTACGGTTGTTCCCCTCATCAATCTTGTGTAAGCCCAATATATTAAAGTGTTCTTAGAAGGGTTAGCTAATATTGGAGTACTTCCACCTACTCAAGCTCAACCTAATACTCCTGATACTAGAATTGTGCCCAAGACGGGTGGAAATATAGGTTCTGATGCTTTATTTGGTCTTTTGTTGGGTTCCATTATGACCGGTAATGAGCATGACATCTTAACTTAAGTTCTTGAAACTTAAGCATACATTGTTTTTTTGTTATGAGACCGACGATTATTATGAGTTTGCCTTAGGCTGTTATGATAGGCTGCATAAATTGGGTATTGTCAACCAACATGGGGTTGAGTTCGTGTCTTTCCAACTTCAAAGTGAGTCCAAGAAGTTGTGGATGTAATAACCCTAATAATAAACTAGGCTTATCTAGAGCTTCACTTGTGCTTTAAGAGCTGTTAACTAGCTTAATTAATGTGTTTATGAGTTTTGAGGTATGTCTGGTTGAATTTGAAGTCAAACGTCAAGGAATCACCAGGATGTTCAATAACTAGTCCCTTATTTGTTTCAAGTATTCTATTGTGCCTTTCCATGTTTCGTGAGCTGTTTGGTGTCTAAATAGATAGGTTATTACCCTAAGACCTAGATGTGTATGTTTAGGGGTTTAACGTCCTGGTACATCTCCACCTATGACCCAAAAGGGCCCAAGAGGACGACCCCAACTCAAGGCCACATGCTGCCAAGCATCCCGCATGCAGTGCCAAACGACGACCCAAACGACAACCAGTTTTTCAACGGATGGCTCGTATCCCAAGTATTCTTGTGTAGAGGATTTGATCAGATGAGACTTAGTATTCCCTATGGTTTTATGTGAAAGAGTTTTTGAAAGACTATTCGAATGTTGTGCAAAGTATTAATTTTGCACTACTTTTCATATAAGAATATATGTGATAAATGATACGAAAGGGCTTGTACAAGACCTCCGAGAGATCAAGTACGCCATGTTGTGATTCGAGAGTGCCCTAGATTCTAGGGTATATGTGTTGGTTATGATAAATGTGGTATTAGAGCATAGTTTATGAATTGGTTTTGGGAATCAAAAAGTGTCAATACATCTAGTAGAGTCTTGACCATAGATGTGTGTCGCGACAGATCTATGGGTGAGAGGCTATAAGACGATAGAGTTTCCCTAATTTTATACTCCTATATCGTACCATAGGTATAATTTATGAGTATTATTTTCCTATGGTTTTTCTTGTGTTATAGGAGATGAATACAAGGAGAACCAGCTATGAGAGTTGAGGAGACTGATGTGATGAGGAGATTCCTTCTCAAGTTGAGCAAGTTGAGCAAGTTCCTCAAGGTGATCAAGTCCCTATTGTGGGTGGAGGTAATGATGTATCGGTGGTTCCCCCTAAATGACTAATGGGGAGTTTAGAGAGGCTTTACTTACTTTCGCCCGAGGTTTGACTACCCATGTGAATAGAGGTATTGATCTAAGAGTGAATTATGTGGAGAGCACTAGGACATCTAGATTGAGAGATTTTGTGAGGATGAATCCTCCTATATTTGTTGGTTCTATGGTTGGAGAGGATCCCCAAGAGTTCCTAGATGGTGTGTACAAGGTGTTGAGTGCCATAGGGGTGACTTTTAAGGAGATGGCGAAGTTATATTCATATCAATTGAGGGAGGTTGATCAACTGAGGAACACTCAATGGAAAGATAATAGGCCAGTTGAGTCGGGTCCTATTGAGTGGAAGAATTTAAAAAATCTTTTCTAGGAATGTAATTTCCCCGTGAGTGGAGGAAGGTGAAGGTAGAGGAGTTTATCCTCAAGCAAGGTAATATCACTGTTGAGGAATACTCGTTGAAGTTCTCTATGATGTCTAGATGTTCTCAATCCTTAGTGTCTAAACCTCAGGATGATATGAGTAGGTTTATGACCACGGTCATCAACCTAGTGAGAGAAAAATGTCGTACGGACATTCTCCATGATGATATGACCCTGTGTAGACTCATGGTTTATGATCAATCTATTGAGGAGTCTGAACTTGGTATGATTACTATAAACTTGAAAGAAGTGGTTCAACTGATCAAAGTCAAACTAGGTTCTAGAAGAAGGTCTCAACTCAAGATGAACCTAGGAGTGCTAAGGTGAAATTTGAGAAGGGAGGTGGTTTTCAAAATGGGAAGCCTACATGTGCTACTTGTGGAAAGAGGCACTATGAGGAATTCTTATTGGTTACCGGGAGTTTTTTTGGATGTGGTAAAGGTTGACACAAAGTGAGGGTTTGTCCTACTAGATATGGCAAGCAAGTTGGTCCTAATGCTTCGAAAGGTGATGCTCTAAAGAAGAATCATTTCTATGCACTCCGGACTAGAGAAGCAAAGTCGTATGAGCGTGAAGATGATGACGGTAAGTTCTTGTATTTCTTTAGTGTTATGAGTTCCTTCTAAGTGGGGAGTATGGTTAGTATATGGGCTAGATGCTCATAGTGTTTAGGAATCTTGTTGGAGCTGAATTTTCCTTGATTCCTTGCATTATGCATTTCATCATGTTACTATTATGTTGTAATATGTGTTTTAAATGGTTTTATCTTGCATATTAGCATGTTTCCATCATCCATTGCCTAAAATTTGCATTTTAGAAAAATGTGGCATAATTCACTAAAAAGTTACCTGATCATTGTAACAATTCAGAGAAATTGACTAAATCATTATTTAGTTGAAAACTGTTGTTATGTGGTTAGAAATGATTATATGAGCATGATAGTGAATATAAAAAAGTTTTATCTATTTGGAATGAAGAATGTGAGCCTTATGGCATAATGAGTTGTAAAAACTTTTCTAGATTCTTTTTGTGTTATGAATCACTTGATTATGTGAAAGTGATGTTTATTATATATTTTTGTATTTTTATAATGTGTTATATGGTATTGTTATGAGTTGCTAGTTGAATCTCTACTCATGAAAGTGTTTGGAGAGTGGCAAGTGTCATTCGAGAAAGAATGTTATCCAAGTGGGAGAGATTGTAATACCTCTAAAACGAATTAGGAGAAACTAGAGCCTAACATGTTTATCATGAGGTTCTTAGGTCCTAAAATGGCTTATAATGTGGTAATGAGGCAGTTTCTAAAGTATTAGGTTAATTGGAAGTCAAACGTCAAGGGACGACCAAGATGTTCGACGACTAGTCACCTATGTGCTTCACGTGTGTTTTATGTGTTTATGAGTGTTTTATGAGTTTATGAGGTCCTTATAATAGTTATTATAATGTTTATAGGCGGTGTGTCAAGGTTTATGAAGTTTGGAGGTCAAGTATCCAAGAACATGCATGACGTTCGAAAGGTTTGCCTTGAACGACCTTGTGTGTTTTAGCATGTTTCATCGAGTTTTATGTGTTCGTTTTGGATGAAATTGATTTTAGAGATCCTAAACTCGTACATGATCATATTCGGGTTGAAAACGTCTGGCAAAACATCGCCAAGGACCAACCAAGGGTCCTTGAGGAAGGACCATCTTTGAGCCGAAGGCTATCAATACCAGCCACAATGGACTGAGTCAATCGACGGCCTGTAGGCTGGTCGACGACACGTCGTTGGAAGGAGTGGGTCAAGACATATCCTAGGGATATCATGCTCCAAATGTCCAGTCTCAGTCTTAAACTACGGCCAGCCAGGATGGTCCGTGTACTGTTGACGCCCTGTCGGTGAGCTTCGTCGATAGTGAACTTTCTCCTGCACAATTTACTGTAAATTGCTAGGGTGAATTGGTAAATTCACCCTACATCCAATAATAATTTAAGCGGTTTTCTAAGGGTATTCTAGGTATTTTAATATGGGTTATAAGTCCTAATTACCTATATGAATTCATTCTTCAAAAATCAACACCCCAATTCTCTAAGTAATTCTCTAGAACTCCATTGAAGCAAAACTCAAGGAAGATGAAGATTTTATTGGTGATTATTCATAAGTTTCATGGTTTAGATTCATTGAGGTATGATTTTTTATACTCGGAACTCTATTCATCAAGGAGCCCAAAATTCAAAAATATTTCTAAAGTTCTTGAAAGATGAACTTGTCCAATTTTATAATCTATCCATGGGTTCTTGCATTAAAGGTGTTAAATCATTGTATATTGATTGATTTGTTGTTAATTAGATTATTTTAACATAATTAACCTATGAACCCATGTAATTCATGACCCTAGTTTTCGACTACTTTAAGGTTGATTTGATATTGTCTTAATGCTTATGAGTTCTAGTGTAGTTTTCTATGGGCTATTGAATGATGTAAGAATTGTATTAAATAAATGTATAGGATATCTTAGATTGATAAATATATATCAATTGACTTAGATTTATTGAGCATTATGGTTTATGTATTGAATTGAGGATCACGGACATGGGGAAGGGCCTTTTGGTATTTAGTTGGATGAGTTAGTTATGGATTGAAGTGGTGAGAATGGATTGGTGGTACGCTGACCTAATTCTCTTTATTTTATGTAATGTAGCTCTTAAATTATGTTGTGATTGGTATGGTTTACTTATGGTGGCGGTGCTATGTGCTTTACTTATGAATGATATGGCCTTGTCGGCTTTACTTTATGTATTATGATGATCATAGCCTTGTCGGCACTACTTGATATATTATGATTATTTGTGTAGATGTTTTATGTAAAGTCTGATCATATCAATGTATATGTGAGTAACGTGACAGCATGTGTTCTTCTATTGAATTTGTTAGGTGATCATGTTAGACTATGACTATGTCCTTAAGTTGTGGAGTCTTTATGTTGATGCATGATTCTTCCTACTTGACTATATTAGTGTATGATGGTTATATTGATGTTATAGTAGTGTATAGGGTGACTTATAGATGATAATGGTTATTCCTATGTGCTTCTATAACGATATTCTATATGTAATAAAGTGAGGTCGTGGTGTGTCTTGTGTTGTAGACTTGTGTCCCTTACTTGATGTTTTATTTGAAATATAAATATGCCTATTTTATAAGTTTTTGTACTTGGTTTTAGGAGCCGTCACGTAATTTTTAATGAAAAATTAAGAAAACTTATTTTCAAAAGATTTAAACAGAAAAACTGATTGAAAACCTTAAGGGGTTCGGGGATTCTGAGTTATATTTTAGGAAGGTGTTTAAGACATTTAAAATATCTGTTAATACGGTTTTCTGACAACTAAAAATGTTTGGCTTTTAACTTGAGACAAAAAATTGTTTAGAGTTTGTTCTGAAAAAGAAGTATTAATTTTATCATCTAACTGAGATTCGCAAAATTTATTTTAAGTTCATTCATATTTTGGTTAATTTAAATAAGTGAATAAAACGAGATGACGTCTTGTGGGATTCGAATTCTATAACCTAAACTAACGACAATTAATAAACAAGTAAATAAGCAGTAAAATGAGAGAGAGAGAGAGTTGGTATGGGCCCAAATCCGATTTCTATCCGCGTGGACCAGTATTTGGACCTATTTTTGTTTTGTACCTTTCCTTGAATAATCAAACAATTAAAAAATAAATACAGAAAAAGAAAAGACGACAAGGGATTAGGCCCAAAGATAAGAAAATACAATGCTCTAAAAAAAGTTGGACATCTTTGGTCAAATTTCATCAAATCCTTCCGCCTCGGGAAATGTACGTCAATTTTACGGCTTGACTCGACGAAGAAGTTGAGCCTTTACGGCTCTCTCGAAATGCGAGAAAAAAAGGAGTCCATGAGGACCTGGGGAGATTTCACATGCATAAAAATATAAATATTGTAAGGATTGATTGGAGTTAGCAAAATATCATCAGTAGTGTTTCCATCAAAAAAGAAAAAAAATTGAGCGTAAAACCCATAATAATAAGAAAATGGGACAAACACAAAATCTGATATGCTGACAATGGAGAGATAACAAAAATATACCAATAAAAGACCATTCACTACTCATGTTTTTGTTTGAGATATAGAGTGTATCCTCTTGTATATACCAATAAAAGACCATACACTCTATATCTCAAACAAAAATATATCAACATCAAAACGAAACGGATTAAATTTCAGCCATCACTAGCAGATCAAATAGGAAGCAACAGATTCATCTCAAAAGAAAAAAAATGAAATATGGAAAATGAATCTATCATCAACAAATGAAGACTAAAAAAAAGTTAGAGTAAAAAGAATTTTACCTTTTCCGGAGCAGCGACCTGAGACGACTGATGAGCCTGGAGAGTAGTGACTTCCGACCCCCAAAGAACTCTAATGAACAGAAAAAAAACAACACAGCCTACTACTCTTTGTGATTTTGAAAATTGTATCGTTAGTGTATTTTTTTTTTTTTTGTTTTTTTTACACTAGCTTACTCCTCTCGTTTTTTCTCTTTTCGTCTCAAAACAAATTCCTCTACTCCGGAACGCATTCAGCATGTGTTTAGAGTTTTTCTCGTTAAACTCTGATTGTGTTTCTCTTAAACAAAAGAACCAACTAAAAATATATCCAACTTAAAGCACTCTCCAACAACTTTTTTAACACAAATTTTCTTTTCAACCAAAAAAATTTCTCTCCTGATTCTCTCTATTTTTTTTTATCTCCTCCTCCCCCTTTAAACTGAAAAAACCAAATTATATAGAGGGAGACTAGGGTTTATGCTTTTTGGGAGGGAAAAGGGAACAAATGAAATTCCGCACCGATTTCAAATCAAGAATTTCCCAAGGACGAGGAGAACCCCCCTTTTTCGTACGAGAAATCCCCAGTTTTCAGCCAAAATCCAAAAGAACGAAAGCGACACGGAAGACCTTGATTCATCTTCCATCCTTGGAACTCAACGTGGTATCATCTCGCGCTCAAAGGACCGTTTCGCGTGCCTCTAAAGCTGCTGCAACCGTACAACTGAGAGACGTGAGTACGAAAACAAAGCAGTTGCAAAGCTACTGCCTGCGCCTCTCATTTCTTTTCCATTGCACCCATCTTCACTGCTCACATTCTTGGTACGCGTCAAGGAAGAAGAAGAGAAATCGGGGAACGGTTGCTGCACGCGCAATGAAAAAAATGGAACGCGTTCTTTCTTTTTCATGGGGCTGGTAAGCAGATGGTGTTAAGGTTGAGGGGAATATTGATGGGTCTTCTGTGAATAAAAAAAGGGCAGCTTTCACATATAGCAAACAAAAAAAATCATATTTGTATGCTATACCAAACTTTGCATAATTGCGCTCCATAGCAAACATAAAACTGTATAATTTGCTATACATATACAATTGTATAATTCGCTGGCCTAAATTGTATAATTCGCTAGCCTAAATTGTATAATTTGCTGGCCTATTTCGCTGCAATTGTTTAATTTGTTTTGCATACAGTTGAATCGAATTAAAATGTATGTATATTTTGCATAATTATAAGTGTATAGTAGGAAGATATATGTTTTTCTCGCTTTATACAAAAACAAAAACACAATATATACACTTCTGTTGTATAAAGCTAGAGAAAATTGTATTTCACTGCAATTATATAATTTGCAATTGTATAATTCGTTGGCCTTTTTCTCTGCAATATTTGAAGTAAAATGTTTGTAAATTGTATAATTAAGTGTATAACACAAAGATATATATTTTTGCATGTGTATATACAATTTTCTCTCGCTCTATCCAAAAATGAAACAGAATTATACACTTCTGTGTATAAAGCGAGAGAGGCGAGCGATAATGGAGAGTGGCGAGCGAGATTTTTGGGAGAGAGACGCTGGCAAATTTTAGCTAATGTTTGCTATGGAGAACAATTAAATCAAACCCTAGCTATTCCATTTAATTTAGGTTATTAGTTTGCTATTATATACAATTTTTCCATAAAAAAGTAGGATTTGGTACGGGTCGGGTATTGACAAAAGACAGGATAGGGAATTTGTGTTCTCTTGTGCTTGATTTGGGCTGAAGAAAATTGGAAAGAAAGCACTGGATTGATTTCTGAGTTGTTAAAAGAATTGGGTTGGTCCTTTTAGAGTTTGAGAGTTGAGGGTTTAGCCAATGAATTCTTAAAAATTAATCAAGTTGAGCTAATGGCAAATTCATTCAACATTAGACTGAATCGACATTGATCAACTAACGAGCTTCTCAATTTTAACAAGATAAAATGGTTTGTAAACTAAGGAATCAAAATATAAATTACCAATTTAGAAAAATTTAATTTTAATAAAGCGTTAAGTAAACCTAAAATCCTACGAGACGATTTTCGAATGTTTCATAAAAATAAGCTAATCATATAGAAACATATAAACACAACATACTACTCAAAATATAACAAGATAAACTAATAAATTTAACTATAAACTAAGGGTCCAAACTACAACTTACTTAAAACTAATTAATAAAAGGTTAAGTAAAACTAAAATTTTGGCTAAGATTCTCGAATATTTAAATAAAAAATCAACATATAAAAATATATATCACTCTAAAATTATGAAAATCAGTTAAAGATACTTTAAAAACGACTTGAAAGCCATTTAGAATTTTATAGAGTCAACTATTTCAATATTTTTTGAAATTCAAGAACTTATGAATTATTTCTATCGGGGAGGGTCAAAATTTGGTGTCAACGACTGTCCCTCATTTTACTTGAATTGATGCAAGAAATTTGAGGAAAATGAAATTGACCAATACAATTTTGACTAACCATACATACATCTTTAGGAAAGGATTTTGGTATAGATTTTAAGAGTTATGGACGAACCCTGGAAACGGGCCTCTTACATATCTCAAACTACATGAGAATTAAGGCCACTTGTATTTCAATACGCATTAGATAATGCATGATCGTGAGAGAATTCAAAACCCTATCCGACACAGAATTATGAAGGGACCGGAATGCTCGAGAATAAGATTTTAAGAGCAAATGTAGGAATACAACTGGTTTTCGACATTGAGACCGCCTACGTATCCTTACACTCAAGAAATCAGGCTGCTTGTAGTTCGACTCAATAGGTTGAAAAGGAAATCTATTATGCTGGATAACCTTTAAATCTGGACAAGTAAGAAATCAAGTTGAGTATGAAAAGGAGGCTTGTAACCTCTTAGCATTAATGTCGTTCACTTCACACCCATAATTATGAACTGACTCGGACATAATTTCCAATGCTCTTGGTGCTTTGCCACTCGAATTGGAGACATGCTTCCGGAAGACAGAAATTCCTAGGCAAGAAACTGAAACCAAGAAATCTCAAAACAAAACCCACATGCCTTTTTATTGGGGTGTAGTTTGATTATGGTGGAAGTCGTTCCTCTTCTCGCGTTCTATGAGTTTGACACTCTTCTTTGGACTAGGTCCCCATTCGCTTCTAAGAAAAAGTTCCATTTTGTGTTGCATCCTTTTTTATGTCGCCCGCACATGTAGTTTGCTTTTGGAGAATTCATCATTTTGGATTCTCTCGACAAATACTGAGATAAGACTCATTAGCATTAATATGCAATTCAAATGGGAGATAGTGTCTTTTACCGCATTGACACTTAATTGTTCTCCTTCAACATTTGACGTCAACTCCATTGGGTTGGAAGTAAAGCAAATAAAACTTATTATCTTATGTTTGCAATATAATATTCAATGCACACTTCATATGGATGTCAAAATAAATAAAGGATGATGCAGTATGTTCATATTTCTCTTGATGTCATCTTTGATGATTTTCTTGATGTTTAATCAATTCAAAATAAAAAAGAATATGATCAATCTGATTTCTTGTGATGAGTATATATTCTCTTGGGATGAACGATTTCATTCTCTGGCAGTGCATGATTTTTGTTTCGCGAGGCATGACATTTCTGCGGTGCATGAATTTTTTCTCTTGGAGTGCATGACTTCTCCGCGATGCATGAATTTATCTTGTGAAGCATGACTTCTTTCTGTGATGCATTGATTTTCCTCTTGCAATGCATGACTTCTTTTCGTGATTCATGAATTATCCTATTGTAATGCATGACATCTCCGCGATGCATGAATATTTTCTCGCGATGCATGATTTTCCGCAATTCATGACTTTCTGTGATGCATGAATATCCACTTGTAATGCATGACTTCTTTGCGATGCATGAATATTAACTCGCGATGCATGATTCACAATGTATTAATATTAACTCCCAATGCATGATTTTCCGCGATGCATGAATATCTTCTTGCGGTACATGACATTTCTTGTGAGACATGAGTATCTTCACGTGATGCATGATTTTCTGCGAGGAATAAAATCTTCCCACGGTGCATGATTCTGTACAAGACATGAATATCTTTTCGCGATGCATGAATAATAACTCGTGATGCATGATTTTGCGCAATGCATGAATATTAACTCGCGATGCATGACTTTTCGAGATGCATGAATATTAGCTTGTGATGCATAATATTTTCTCTTGATGCCATCCTTGGTACCAAATGAATATAGTGCTTCAACTGAGGAACATAGTGATCTTCTAGGTGCCTTCTGGATAATGATATCGTTTAAATTAATAATACGGTAAAATGACCCTCTAGGTAGTGTATCATCTGAACGATAATACGGATAAAATGAACCTTCGGGTTGTAATACTATCAGGTTTTATAAATGATGCAGATGACGTCCTTGACAAAAACCTGTAAAACATCTTTCTCGATATTTTCATTCGATTCAACTCTGAACGCAGTTGTATATTCATTATAGACTTCATATGTTGTTGGGAATTGAATGAAACAATAATGTTCACGCTCCTAAATCTTCAATATATGTAATAAAATAATTCGTACATCCACAGAACAACTATTAATTTTGGGGTACTCTTCGCCCCCTTGACTTCTCCATCTTCATTGATTTAAAGGAATTTGTTGATTTTAGGGTAAACCTATAAACCCGCACCCATAGAAAAATTGTTAGTTTTAAAATGAACCGGTCCAAGTCGGTTTCCCCGGTCGTCTGCTTTTGTCCAGCTATCTCCGGTTGATTTTTCTGATCTCCCAACTCTTGATAGATTAGACAAAATATTTTATGCCAAAACAAATGAAACATAAAGGGAAATTTTCAGGAAAAATAAATTTTAGAAAAGTTGTATTTTGAAAAGAGGTTACTGCCAAGTATCATATCAAGTCAGGCTTATCAAACTTGTTTGAGTCTGATGCTTTGAGGTCTATCTGATTATTCTCTAGGGAATATTCAGAGTCACTCTAGATTATCGATAAACACATGTTGAAATTTTCTGGTCATCTTCAAAATTTCTGTCCTAGTTAACTGTCTTGGCTAATCTTTACCTGTCGGTGGGAAAATCATAGAATTTTTGAGATACCCTCAAAATTTCTATGCCAGTTACAGATCCCAAGGTAACTCCACTATTGACTTGTTGAGGAAAAATCTTCCTCTCGAGAATTTTTGAATCCCTCTCAAAAATTATGTCCCAGTTTCTATTGTAAAGAGAAATAGAAATCTTACGATAAATATGACCGAACCCTTGTGGCGCCTACGTATCCCGTTTAGGTAGGAATCAGGTCAAACGTAGTTCCCCACGTATCTCATTCTTGAGAATTCAGGTCGAACGTAGTTCAGACACAAAAAACTATTAAAAGGGATTAATGGGTGAACGATGATGAGATAGGTCACCTACGTATTTCATTTTTGAGAATTCAGGTAAGACGTAGTTCATTACAAAAGGTATTAAATTTTAAATATAAGTAAATAGAACTATTACAAGTAAGACAGAAGTGCAAACTGAAGCATCATACATAGTATCGCTTGATAGAATCTAAGTTGATCGGTTTCGGCCATGCGGTGCCATCCATCTCCGACAGGATCAAAGCACCTCTGAATAATACATTGCGATCCATGTAAGGCCCTCAATAATTCGGTGTACATTTTCCTTTGTGCTCATCTTGATATGGAAAATGCACTTAAATACTAACAGACCAATTTCATAAATTCTGGCTCTGACTCTTTTGTTGAACGCACAAATCATTCTTTGTCTATATAGTTGACCATGACAAACAACAACCATTCTTTTCTCATCAATCAATGTTAACCGATCAATCCACTTGCAGACCCACACAACATTACTTAATTCATCTTCTTGGATAATTTTCAAAGACGGTATTTCAACTTCAGTAAGTATGACTAGTTATGTTCCATACACCAACAAATATGGAGTAGCTCCAATCCACGTTCTGATTGTCGTGTCGGTATCCCAACAAAGCATATGGCAACATCTTAGGCAAACCTCAGTGATTGTCAATCATTTTCCTCAGAATATTTTTGATGTTCCTATTGGCAACCTCTACAGCTCCATTCTTTTGAGGGCGATAAGCGGTTGAGTTTCGATGAGTAATCTTAAACTGCTCAGATATATCTCCCATCATGTGGCTGTTGAGATTTGCACCGTTATTAGTAATGTTGGATTCTGGTACTCCAAACCTGCATATCAGATTCTTTTTAACTAAATTAGCTACAACTTTCTTCATCATTGACTTGTATGAAGCTGTTTCCACCCGCTTGGTGAAATAGTCAATGGCAACCAAAAAATATGTGTCCATTAGAAGCGGCAGCTGGCTCTATTGGACCGATGACATCCATGCCCAAGCTACAAAGGTACAAGGAGAACTCTAAACATTAAGTTTATGAGGCGTTAATCGAATCAAATCTTCGTGCACTTGACATTTATGACATTTCTGTAAACCAGAAAAAACCGGCTAGAAGGATCTTCCTTGCCAAAGTGAATCCATTCATGTATTAACCACAAACTCTTGCATTTATTTATTCAATAAGATTCGCAGCTTCAACAACATCGATACATCTGGATTCCTCCTGTAAAGGATTTCTCCACATAGAAAGAATTTGACTGCCATACGATGTATCGACTTCTTCTGGTTAAATGCCGCATTCT
The DNA here is from genome assembly GCA_027705065.1 of Solanum peruvianum. NCBI lineage: Eukaryota > Viridiplantae > Streptophyta > Magnoliopsida > Solanales > Solanaceae > Solanum > Solanum peruvianum. Next base: position 9,928 of record JAKWJD010000941.1, on the reverse strand, counting down.
TAGGATAAATCCCAAACTCTAAGTACTTGTTGATATCAAAATACCATGGAAAACCATCTGGTTCCGCTTTAACATGTGAACAATGAACTAGATGTTTTTTCAGCTCTACATACAAAGGATCAATATAATCACTATCTGGATGTTTAATTATTAAAGAGATGGTGGCCAAAGAATTAACTAACTCATTTTGTGTTCTGGGAGTATGTGTGTACTCGATCTTATGAAATCTTTTGCACAGCTTCTATTTATACTGCACATATGGTGAGATCTTCGGGTTCTTCACGGCCCATTCTCCTTGAACCTGATGAATTAATAAATCTTAATCTCCAGTAACCAGCAACTCGTGGACATTCATTTAAATGGCCATTTTCAAACCAAAAAATAACGTTTTCATATTCGGCCATATTGTTCATGCAATTTAACTGGAGCTTAGCTGGCATAGGATAGTGTTGACCGGATTCTTACACTAAGACTGCTCCAATACCTCTTCCTTGGTGATTTTCCGCTCCATCAAAATACCTCCAATCGGGATATGATTTAGAAATATCTTCACCCACAAAAGATACTTTTTTATCGGTAAAATAAGTCTTTAGCAGTTCATACTCTTCGTCGATAGGAACTTCTGCTAGATGATCAGACAAGGATTGTGCTTTTATCACCTTCTGGGCCAGATACACAATATCAAAGTCACGTAAAACCATTTGCCACTTAGCTAACTTTCTGGTCAGCATCTCCTTGTTGAAAATGTACATCAGCGAGTCCATTCTACAAATGAGATATGTAGCATAAGAAGACAAATAATGCCTCAATTTCTGGGCAATCCAAGTCAAACACATCACATTCTCTCCAGAAAAGTAAAACGAGACTCGTATGAGGTGAACTTCTTGCTTATGTAATAAATAGATTGTTCCCTCTTCCCTGACTCATGTTGACCAAGTACGCATCCAATGCGTTATTTGAGATAGACAAATATAGCAACAATGGGCTCCCTTCCTGCGGAGGAACCAACACTATTGGATTAGACAAATAATTCTTGATGGCATTGAAAGAAGTCTGAAATTCTTTAGTCCACTTTGTGAAAGCATTTTCTTCAATAGTTTGAAGATAGGCTCACACACCACAGTGGATTGAGCTATGAACCTACATATGTAGTTCAGCCTCCCTAATAAACTCATAACTTCTTTCTTAGTCCTTGGGGAAGGTACTTCCTGAATCACCTTGATCTTGGAAGGATTGAACTCACTACCCTTTCTGCTGACTGTAAATCCCAATAACTTGCCGGTAGGTACCCCAAAAGCACATATAGCGGGATTCAAGTTATAATGATGCAGACGATCAAAGAACTTCTTTAAATGCGTCGAATGGTCCGAACTCTCGTGGAACTTGATTATGACGTAATCTACATACACCCCGATCTCCTTATGAATCATATCATGAAATATGGTCATCATAGCTCTCATATAAGTAGGACCAGCATTTTTTAGGCCAAATGGCATCACCCTGTAACAATATACACGCCTAGGCATAATAAAAGCGGTCTTTTCTACATCCTCTTCATCCATCAGGATCTGATGATAACCTGCGTAACAATTCACAAACAACTGCATTTCATTCTTAGCACAATTGTCTATCAGAATATGAATGTTCGGCAACAAAAAATTATCCTTTCGGCTGGCTTTGTTGAGATCCCTGTATTCGACACAAATTCTTATCTTTCTATCTTATTTAGAGATCTGAACGACATTGTCCAACCAAGTCAAGTATTGTGTCACTTCCACTAATTGAGACTCAATCTATTTGGTGATCTCTTCTTTAATCGTTAAACTTAACACGGATTTGAATTTCCGAGCCTTCTGTTTCACAGGACTGAACCCCAGATTGATCGGCAACTTGTGAGACACAACATTGGTACTCAGCCCTAGCATGTCGTTGACCTCCCAAAAGAATACATCAATGTATTCAGTAAGCAAGTGAATCAGATCCTTTTTTTAGAGCATCGTTCAAGTGGACACTGATTTTGACCTCTTTAACACACTCTTGGTCTCCCAAATTCAAGGTCTCAGTTTCTTCCAAATTTTGCTTATATTGATTTTTCAAACTGCCAAAATTCCTCAGCAACATATTCTGGCACCTCATTTTCCTCTTCGCATTCTTCATCCTTATCATCACTTGCCTCATTTTTTTCGTTCAGCTCGTGACATGACATGATATTGGCAGGTTTAAAATTAATATCACGAAAATCATAAACATACAAAGTTAGGAAAGTAAAATATAGAAAATAAGAAAATAGAAAAAATTTCAATAAAAAGGCTTTCATTCAAATTGAAAAAAAGTGCAAACTTTGGACATGGAAAAGTATCATGTTTCCTTTTTAAACATTACGGGGAAATTTCAAAATTTAAGCAATTAAGGAAAAGGAAAATGGTGGTTCTTGGGCCTCTTCCGGGCTACCACTAATTTTCAAAACACGCATAAACAATGTCCTTCTACCAATACAATCGGGGATCAAGATTGTTGTGGAAGTTTGCTTCTGCAGCTGCTCTTCAGGCTCAATATCATGAATACTAGATAGCTCGACCTCGTCTTCTATTACAACATCGATCTCTTCAAAAAGGTCAAAGGTTCCTTCCCCAAGACCATCATGATTGGCGTACTCGTGGACTGGAAATGATTTGTATAGAAGATGGATTGGCCTATCCAATGCTTGATCACCGTTCTTATTCATCTTCACCTCATCATATGTTTGGACGTACCCCAAACCATACTTTGCTCCTTTAAAGGGAACCTGAATAGGCTTAGCAATTCCTTGGGAATTCCTTCCAAATTTGAAACCTGGCTTGAACCCATTCTGGAGCATCACAGTGGTGATCATCTTGTACACATAAGGCATAAGAGGCCGTGGGGACAAATCCTCGCCAGTGCATTTACCAGCTCCACCGTGTCTAACTTGGTGCCTTGAGAGACTTCATCAATTATTGGTGCCTGCTTGCTGGAGTGACTCCCTTGTCCATGAATAACTAGTTCTTGGTCCTTCCAAATGAGCTTCATCGTCTGGTAAAACTTAGAAGGCACAACTCCAACCATGTGTATGAAAGGCCTTCGTAGAAGAACGTTATAGTTGGATTTAATGTCCAAGACCTGAAACCATGCACTATATTCCGTTGGACCCATTTGGATGACCAAATTCAGTTCTCCCAATGTGACTCGTTGTACCCCGTCGAAGGCTCTTAGATTGACTTGATTTTGTTCCAGCTTCCCCAAGTCAAACCTAAATTGCCTCAGAGTCGACAATGGGAAAATGTTGAGACAAAACCCATCATCCACCAGGACATGGTTTATGACCCTTTCACGGCATATGACGGTGACATGCAATGCCTTGTCGTGCGACCTCCCTTCAAAGGGCAATTCTTCGTCACAGAAGCTAATCTGATGCCCTCAGATAACTTGGTTCAATATAGCCACTAAATTATCATAGTTTGTGCCGATTAGCACATAGGTGTCATCTAAAGCCTTCATCAAGGACTACTATGCAGGTGGGATCTCATCAACAAGGCTCACACTGAAATCTGAGCCAGGGTTTTCTCTAGATGTTTAACGATCAAATAGTCTTTCAGTTGCATATTCCTCCACAATTCTTGAGTTGGACCCTCAATTATTGGCCTTTTCCCTTGGTCTTTCTTCTTCCTTCCAAGAGCCAACTCTTCATGAGTATAACACCTCACAAATCGGGTCATACCCTGAGCGGCAGCGGTTTCAATCACAAACTTTGGCCTAGCAGGAGTTTCTAATGGCATCAAGGCAACAGCCTTTGCGGGTGTCACGATCACAAACTCTATTTTCTCCTTAATTCTCAACGAGGCCACATCCCTTTCTAACTCATCATGAAAAATCAAAGTTATCTCCTTAGCCATACAACAATCATCATCCGTCTCTATCATATTGATATTGATGCCTCCATGATTCGACAAAGGATTGGTGTTGACATTGGGCGCAGCTATTAGAAGAGAAACCATTTCTTGGTTGATCAGATCTTGAATCATGTGTTTGAGGTTGACACAATCCTCAGTATCATGTCCAACGTTGTTGGAGTGATACGCACACCTTTGATCAGGTCTGTAAAATTTGGAACTAGTATCCACCGGCTTGGGTGCCACTGCATGGATATACCCTACCGCATTTAATCGCTCATACAGCTTTTTCTAGCTTTCGGCTAGTGCAGTGAAAGTTCTGGCAGGTTTCTTCTCAAATATTGGACGAGGGGGATCGTAGTTGCCTGATCCCTTGAGGATGACGCATTGACGATAATTTTGGACATTAGGGCGGGGAGATTGATATATTGGATAGGGATTTGTTGGGTAATTTGGCAGTGGAGCTTGGTAGTTTGGGGAGGTATTTAAATAAACTAGAGCGGCTTGATATACTAGGGGAGGCACTCAATAATTTGACTGCACGTTGGCGGAATTGGGAGTTAGGTTTTGGTAATGCTTTGGTGGAGTTTGGTAAATTGGAAGGGAATTTTGGTAGATGGGGGTGGAGGCTGATAAACGGAAGGAGGAGTTGGGGGAGGAGTATTTCTGATAATTGGCTTGTGCATAACAATCCTGATGTGGACTCTGTGAAGGTAGAGAATGACCTTGGTATGATGATGATCTTCTAAGGGTCTTTTTCTCCTCTTAAGAAACAACTGACATGTCTTCCCTTTTCTTTTTTAACAAGTCTGAGGATCCGGGCGAAGCAACAACATAAGCAATCTTTCCGATTTTCAACGCATCCTCGATAGTATCACCAACCTTGACTATCTCAACATATTTTGCTCCAACAAGAAATATGATTCTACCATTGTATTCGGGCTCTTGCACCCGCACAAACACTTCAACTATCTTTTTTTCGGACATAGGAGGTCGTACTCTACCTACTTCGTTGCGCCACCTGTATGTAAACTCTCTGTAGCTTTGGTTGGATTTTTGTTTCATCTTTTCTAAGGAATAACAATCAGGGACGATCTCTACATTATAGGGAAACCATTCCAGTTTGGCCACTATCCAGTCTCGTGAGATGTAAACCATTCCAAATCTTCCCTGCTCAAACTTCGGCTAAAAATCCGCATTAGCTTAATTTATCTATCCCAACTCCTATGAGCTGGTCACAGTAGGCCCTTAAATGCACCAAGGGATTTCCTATTCCTCAAAAAGTGTCAAACTTTGGCATTTTGAACACTTCTGGGAGGTCCAAATTAAGATTAATGCATAAGTCCTCATAGTTCAAACAGGAGGCGTCAGGAACGCACTGTAGTTCCTTCATTGATTTTTGGATCTCCTCCTTTATGTCTATCTTTGCAGCCTCTTCTTTTGAACTCCACTTTCCTGCTCCTCATAATGGTCTAGCTCATAACCATTCCCATCGTGCTAATTTGGAATAGGGAATTTGGAAGGTGGTTTTTCTGGGTAGAGGTGTATCTATGGAGGGACTTGAGGCATTTTGAATGGTTTGATAATTTTGTGGGAAGGTTTGTGGGTTAGTGTGCTGATTTTGATGATGCGGAGATGTTTGGGGATGGAATGTATTTTTGTTTCGTGGAGGGAGGCTGAGGCATACTGAGGATTTTGTGTGGTTAAATCAATGACTAAGGGATTTTTAGCAGGAGCAAATGGTGGGTTTTGAGTGTGCTCCATGTTTTAAGAGGGAAAGTATAACAGAGGTGTTCCATCAGTAGTAGCGCTGGCAGTAAAATCTAGCAGAGGCATATCATCTCTTTTGCATTTCCACTCTCATCTCAGCAATTTGTTGCATCAGCTGCATAATCAGTTCATTCTAATCCACTATGGTGGGTTGAGCCACCATAACGTCAGTAAGACTGATTTCTCTTTCTGTTTTTGTCCCTCATTACTGCTTTTCCCTAATTTGAACTTTGGTCGGGGAAAGAATTTGAAGGCCGGTTAGACCTAGTGAAGTAGGGATGATCCGCCAGTTTAATCGATACAGACTAGTTTGCAAGTACATGTGGAGGCAAACAAATCAAAGGCAAACTTGTTAATTTGAGTTCAGAATACATAATGCAATATATCACGCAAAGAACACATAAACATACAAAAGTTGTTTTTTTTAGGACATGCTAACCCCCGAGTAAAGGGGAAATTGATTTTTTGAACAGGCAGGAGTTTGCCCGTTTTGATTTGGAATTATCTCACGAAGGAAAAATCACGTTGAGCTAGGGTCTTCTTGTTGCATCTCTTTGATGTTCGTTGATCTGACCATCACATTTCCTTGTAGAATGAAAAAATGGGAGAAAGAAAGTTTTAATAGATAGGGACCTGGCCTTGAAAGGCAACCTACGTATCTCACAGTAAGAATTCAGGACCTACGTAGTTTGGGTGCAAAAGAAATACTTCTTTTCATTCATTCTCCTATGATTACAAGTAAATTGAAAAATAAACAACAAATCTTTAAAGATAGAAGGTGGCTACATATCAACCCTTTTTCTTCTCGACGTAACATCAGCCACGAGGAATAGACTCGACTCGAATTTTCCTATGCTGATGAGGTATTCCATGTCGTGGCAGAATGCAGGACACTTTTCAATGTTATGATCGGCCCTATGTTAGGGGCAACATTTCCAAACTTTGATTTTAAGGGAATATAACACTCCCACTTTCTTAAAGAAAGGGGTAATGACCTCGTTTTGAACCAACTCTGAGTAGACCTCCACCATTTTTTTCTTGAAAGGTGTGAAGGAGCCATGATAGAACTTAGTCGTCTCAGTGACCGGTATGTTAGGCTTGGTTCATCAAACACAATGATGACGCCATCACCCTAACTATTCACAATATTGTCCACATCGAGCAAACAGCAGACCATATTCTTAAACTCTATGCACTCCTCTATTTTGTGCCCTTCTGGTTAGGATGACAATCAGAGGTCTTGCGGATGTTTCCTGATCCCACTTTGGAAGACACTATTTTGTCGGGCCTCAACATACGCCTAGACTTATAGTGCTCGAAACAGAGGATGCACAGAATGGCTTCTGTCATTGTTTGGTGGATATGCTTCGAGGGTGACTTTTCGATCTGCTTCTGCCAGATGTCCTTCGAGATAAGGTTTGTGGGAAATCACTTCCTCATAACTTTCTTCAATGCTTTCCAACTCGGGGCACTCAAGAAGAAACAATATCTTATATAGGTGTTTCCTGCGCTGCCTCCTTATGTCCACCATCTCCTCTTTGGTTGGTTTGGTCTAGATATTCTTGCCTTTGTCCATAAGGTGATTTCACCCTTCCTAAGATGCTAGAGTAGGATTTTAAGATTTTGTGATAGGATTTTGCTTTTGTTTTGGAAACTCAAGACTCGAAAAATTTTGTCAGACTTTGTAGTAGTGACTTGTATATTTCTGGAAATTTCCGACAAGAAGTGGGTTTGCGATGTCCTCCTTCGAAGAAACATATTACATGAACAGTTAAAAAACACATATATCGGGTCCTAAACATACAGGGGACCCTTTTGCGCCAAGGGTAGGCCTTAGCGCATTTGAACAATGTTCGTGCAGAATTGAACTAGTTAATTACCCCAAAAAAATCATATATGAATATTTAATATTCACAAGGGGAATAAATGGGGGAAATCAGGAACAAAATACAAAAGGACAGACCCACGCAGGGGCAACTTAAAATGTACGAAAATACGCGAAACACAGTCATGCAGGGGCTGAAAATAACATGAATACATATAGAAAAAAACCCACACAGGGGCGAAATCCACTATGTTGTCCCTCGTGGCTGATATACCGTGGTCTCACGGTATTATTAATACTTTTTCTTAAGTTAAGTGTGTCCAAAAGCCTTTTTGTACTAATGTTTATATAAGTTTCTCTTTATTTCACAGGAAATCTGTCCAAAGATGAATGCGGAGATTTTGAGCGAAGAAATGCAGAAGAGACCACCTACGGAGCTTGTGACGGTTCGTAGGTGGAAGCGTAGTGGAGTAGCTGAAGGAAGATGGGGAAGTATGACCAAGTGTGGGGTTACGAAGCTTGTGACGGTCCGTCGTGTCTATGACGGTCATGAATTTCAGAGAAGTAATCCCAGTACCCATATTCCAAAAGTTGAAGTGTTTTGGAAGGAAGACCCTCGACGGACCGTTATGCCTATGACGGTCCGTCATACTTGCCGTCGAGAGTAATGAAGAGCAGCAGAAGAAATTGCATAAGTATGGGACGACAGAGTCCATGACGGTCCATCGTGACCACGATGATCCGTCGCGATGTCCGTCGACCCAGCCGCGTTTTGGCAGATTTCCAGCAAATAGTGTCCTTGTTTAATTAGGCTTTTATTTTCTATAAATAGTTCAAAAAACCTCGTTTTTGGGGTTAGACTCTGGATCATTGTTAGACTCTTAGATTGTTAGACATCGTATTAGTAAACATTGTATTGTTAGGCTTTTGATTATCATTAGATTTTTTGTGAGATTATTGATTACGTTGAGATTCTTGCAAGTGATTTTTGGTGATTAATCAAGCAAACTTTCAGATTTTACTCTTTCTCATTGAAGTAAGTACATGAATTCTTATTTAATATATTTGAATATTGTGATTATGACTATAAGTAACTAAACTCTATAAGTAGGGTTGTGGGAACCATAGGCAAATAATGAGATAAAGCCTAACTAAAATAACAATTCTAGAATGGTGTCTTGCATGTATTAATAATTCTTTAGCTTAGAAGTCTTTTTAACGGATGGCCGACCTTAGAACTCGCCTTAATGCTACTTGCCGGACCAAGGAGGTAGATAATAGGAAAAGAATTATCAACATAGATTTAGTGTATACTATCTAATAGGCTAGTATTGATTGGTACGAGGTAATAACTTAGTCAAATATCGAATACGATGCTTAATATGAGGTAAAGATAAGGGTTAGGATAGCAACACACATAGCCGGACCAAGGTGCGGAGTGAGATTTTCTAGATGCCGGACCAAGGATTTAGAAATACATAACTTATCACTTTGCATGCAAGATACTAGGAATGAATTGTTATATTTAGAATTATCAAGTTATGAACTTTTGGGGAACACGTAATCCTAGTTACTTTGATTAATTGATTAAAATCCAACATTCAAAGCTGTTAAGTGTCTCTTGCAATTGCGTTAGTTATTTTCATTCATTTAGAAATAGAACCCCCCTTTTAATGTTTTTACTTTCTAAGGAATTCATTGACCAAACAATAGTAATAACAGGTTGAAATTAAGTGTAGACTATTTTCTTCGTGGGAACGCTCCCAACCTCACTAGTTGGGTTATTTACTTGACACGGTCGCTTTACTTCAAAAATAAGAAGTAAGTTTGAGCGTATCAAATTTTGGCGCCGCTGTCGGAGAAAGTAGCTTTTAGATTAACTTGAACTTATTACTATAGTTTAGTTGATATTTTCTTGATTTTACTTTGTTTTATTGTTTTTGATTTTTTTTCAGAAGTATCCTCCTTGTATGCCAAATACACGGAGAGGAAGAGAACCCTTGGGAATAAATGATGATGATCCGAACCAGAACATCCCAGCTCTAGTTGATGTTCATGGTCAGTTGTTACCCGATGCTCCGGGTGAACACCAACAGAGGAGACAAAATCTCGCTCCACGGCCCCAAGCATTCTACAGAGGCTATGATAACATAGTAGACTCCGATGGGCCACTGGTTTTGCCTCCTCTACCCACAGGCCACACTTTTGTGGTAACTAGTAGCCTGATGCAAATGTTCACTGCCTGAGTTTTGTTTTCAGGGTTACCCTCTGAGGATCCACATGCCCATATAGCTAAGGTAAGGGCAGTGTGTAAGAGTTGTGTAGGGAGGCCTGATTTGGATTAGATGTAACTACTTCTCAGAGTGTTTCCTCTCTCACTGACAAGAGAGGCTGCTATGTGGTTCACTGAGCTCCCATACAACTC